>SNQJ01S0163268.1:22410-33813 GCA_010110895.2 Picea sitchensis | reverse complement strand
GGTTCAAAACTTGGATGCTGGCACTTTCCAGCTGTTCCTTTTCCTTCACGCGCTGCTCGGTTGATAGTTCGTGGATGCTCCTGCATCACGCTACATGCTCCAAGGGTGTCACTCGCCACTCTCCATTTTTCTTGCACGATGTGACCTTCAGGATGCACCACGTGCTCTAAGGGTGCCACTCACCTCTTGACTGACTTCGTAGACATCAATAACCCCTCGAGTCAATACTACGCTAGGTGAACTTGTGGGAGACTAAGGGACTCTAAGGAATAAGGCCCCCGCCTTATTGCGCACCCCTTAGAATCATCGTGAGCAGTTGTTGCAGTCTACCCTCATGACATCCCAGGTCCTCTCGAATTAGGTAAACATTAACCTACAGTTCGAGCCACGACAAGAGTGATAGTAGGCTGTGGTAGGGCTGTTGTCCGCACCTCTCCCTCAACATCTCTGGTAGTCATGCGTGACCCCTTTACTTCACATGTGAGTTTGGTCGGCAAGCTATCATTAGCCTGCATCATCAACAAATCATTTCAGAACATATCCATATCATATCATCTAATCAGATGCACTAATATCATAGTAAAACAATCAAACCCCAATGGTACATTCCCTGACTCGATCCAGAGTCCAAGAGTTCCATCGATGCCTCTGCATCCTCAAGGTCCAAAATCCTGCACTCTCAGTAAACCGAGTCAGTAGCACTTGTCTATGTCAATGCAATAAAACAACATGTCATCAACCCATAATGCCTCATAATCAAAATCAAAAAGTTTTAATAGAATAATAATCTGGATCACTTGCGAGAAAGTGTCCTCAAGAATAAGTTTGCTCAATTCACCAGAGAGAGATGTTACAAAATTCATCTTGAAAATGGTAGAAAATTTCTAAGTGTTAGAGTTCTCCAAAGAAATTGAACGATCACCAATGGTTGGGTTGGAGAAATCAGAAAAATGTTTTGATAAACCAACATAAATTGTCGATTGCCATTGGTCGGGTTAACGAAGTGAGAAAAGAGTTTGGTTAGACCAAAGAAAATAAATGATCAACGATAGAAGATGATTGGGGTCAGCAGTATTTTCCTAAAGGTTTCGTGCATCCAAAGGAAATATCTAATTCTTGATGGTCGATGATCGGGGGTTGATAGATTCATTGAGGTGTTCATTTCATCCAAGAGAAGTTGTTGATCACTGATAAAGGAAAGGGGATGATTATGTGTCTTGACACGTCAACATCCACATGTCATTCCACATCAACCAGAGTTCCATGTCACTATCCACATGTCATGCCGCTTCATCATCTACGTATCATTCCATGTCAACAAAGAGATAGACAATGGACGATGTGGGGGTTCAGAAAATTTGGTAAACAAGTTGGTTACCAAGGAGTTTCATTTATGGATGATTTCTAGTGTTATAGGTATGGTGCGATTTGTGACAAATATTGTTTTTCCAACATAAATGACCTATGGATGATGGTTGATGATTGGGGTTCGAGGAAATCAATGAGAAATTTTTATTTACCAATTTAATTGGTCGATTGTCAATCATTGACGTAGTATTGGAAAATTAACGGTCTTGATTTCTTCGAGTTGGAAATCGATGGTGGAGATTGATGCGTGAGATTGGGAAAGCATTATCATATCAATAATGTATATTTATCCCAACTTTGATATCAATGGCTTAGATTAAATCATTGTTTTAACAGTAAAAACAATCAATTTTCTACGAAATTTAAATATTTTCGAAGGTCATTAACTTGGAGGGGGATTTTAAGGCCCTAAACAACATTTTTAGGAGTTTGAATAAAAAAAATCAGAGATAATTTTTTCTCGAGACTAAAGTTCCTCCACTCGAGTTTAACCTTAGCAATGGCGCGTTTATGTAACACAATTTCCTTCCTATGAATAATACGTAGTGACTCCACCCAAACTTCGCCTTCAGGTTCCACCTAAATCGCATTATGTTTTACATGGTTTATATCATGTACATACTTCTTTAATAGTGAAACATGAAATACATTATAAACTTTTAGGGTCACTGGAAGTGCAAGTTGTTGAGCCACTTGCCCTACCTTGGAAAGAACTTGAAATGGATTGAAATATCTGGGTGTCAATTATGTACTTTTTCTCAATTTTAATGCATTGCTATTGGGCCTAACTTTAATATAAACATTATCTCTACTATTAAATTCTATGTGTGTTCTTTTCAAGTCTGCAAAAATATTTTGTCTGTCATGTGCAATTTTCAAATATTATTTTTCATTTTGTACAATTGTTTCCATCTATTTTAACATATCCAAGTCTAAGATAAGCCTCGCAATTGAGTTGTCCCAACTAAAGGGTGTTTGGAATTTTCTTTTGTACATTACCACAAAAGGACTTGTCTTTAAGGAGGCTTGATAATCATTATTGTATGCAAATTCAAACAAGAGACGGTAGTCTTCCCACTTTGTGGGATGGTCCATCAAATACATACGCAACATATCCTCTAAAATTCAGTTAGTCCTTTCATTCTAACTGTCAGTTTGAGGATGATATTTGGTAGTAAGTCTCAACTCAGTATCCAAACCATTGAAGATATCCTTAGAGAAATTCGAGGTGAATTTGAGGTGAATTCGAGGTGAATTTTGTGTCCTTTGAAATTATAGTTTTGGATGCCATGCATCCTATGGATTTCTTTCATGAATATTTCAGAAATATTTAGCACCTTATTAGTTTATTTCACTCGAATGAAGTGTGTATATTTAGTAAGTTTGTCTATTACTACCGTAATGGGGTCATCATGTTTCTTAGTTTTAGGCAACCATGTAATAAAATCCATGATTATTTCTTCCCACTTCCACTCAGGAATGGGTATTGGATGCAATAAACCTCTTGGATGACAGTGTTCATATTGAACTTACTTGCACTCAAGGAACTTAGAAATATATTCATCCACTTTAGTTTTCATTCCATGATAGAAATATTATGTTTTCAACGTTGTTACATAAAGTGGGTGACCTAAGTAAGGTTTCTTGTGTACTTCATTCAATATCGAAATTTTCAAATCTACGTTGTTTGGAATTTAAATTATGTTCTTATACAATAATAATCCATCTTGATTACATCTGAAGTTTTACTCTTCTTCATTGGTGTCATTATTCTAAATTTTTTGTTGTAATCTTTTTAGAAATTTCATCATTTTATGTTGGAGATTTAATTTTCCATTTTAGATGCGTTTGCAAATTATTACTGTAAATTAGATTTACTTTTTTGTTGACTTCCTTTGTTATTTTATTCTACATTTTGTTATTGTGTTTTATCTCTAAATCATACTCACTCAAGAAATCTAAACATTTTTAATGTCTTGCATTCAGATTTTGCTTCTCGAAAAAGTATTTAAGAAGGTTATTTGTTTTCAACAAAAATATCCTACCCAATAACTTATAAGTAGGGTTGCCACATTTTTAAGGCAAGAAAAATGGAAGTTAGTTCAAGATCCTTTGTTGCATAATTATTTTCATGATCTTTCATTTTCTGTGACTCATAAAAAATCACATCATGATCTTGTAACAACACTCCTCCTAATTCTTCTTTTGAGGCATCAATAGAAACCAAAAAATCTTTATGTGGGCTTGTTACCTTCAATATATGTGCCTTTATCGTTATTGCTTCAATTTTTCAAATCTATTTTGACATTTTTCTGTCCATTTAAATCTGGTTCCTATTTTTTATAAAGAAGTTATTGGATAAGCAAGTTTGGAGAACCCTTCTATGAATCTACGGTAATAACCTATGATGAAAATGAAAGATCCAACTTCCAACACATCCTTTGGCACTGGCCAATATATAATAGACTTGACCTTTTCTCGGTCAACTAAGATTCCTTCTCTGGAAAGTACATATCCCAAATATTGTACCTTGTCTTGGTAAAATTCACATTTACTGAACTTTGCATAAAGTTGGTGCTCTCTAAGTGTCTGAAAAACTATTTGCAAATGTTCTTCATGTTCTTGTTTGATTTTTGAATAGATCAATATATCATCTATAAACACAATTACAAACTTTGCAAATTCATAATGTCCATATCTAGTTCGAAATGTAGTTTATGTATGTCCTCTTTGATTCTAATTTGGTGATATCCTGACCACAAATCTATCTTAGAAAAATATTAGCTCTTCTGAATTGATCAAACAAGTGATCAATGTGGGGCAAAGGATATTTTTTTTAATAGTCATCTTGTTAACTTGTCTGTAGTCAATACACAATCGAAAGGTTCCATGTTTCTTTTTGACAAACAAAACCGATGCTCCCCACATAGACACACTAGGTATCATATTTTTTTATATAACAGTTCTTGAAGTTGCATCTTAAAATTTGTCATTTGTAGAGTATTCATTCGGTAAGGGGCCTTAGATACTGGTACTATTTTTATGGTCAAATATATATCTCGTCTAGGAGGTCATCCTAGATTTTCCTCTGAAAATGGATCATGTAACTCTTTCAGTATTGGATACTTAACAAATTTTCATTCATTTCTTCAATATTCTTGGATATGTGAACAATAAAAATATCACATCCTTTCCTTGCATTTCTTTTTAGTTGTAAAGTAGAGATTTACCTTACCCATAGTTCCACAATATTCCTTTCACTCTTCTATTTTTCCCAAAATTATGTACACACCTAAAGGTTTTGTCATGAAAGTTTACAAGAGATGAAAGTTTACACCTTGCCTTGAACAAACTAAAGTTCTAACTTGAATTACAGGAAAGCAACCTAACTATTGTGGAGTTAAAAGTTTAAAGAAATGATTATCCAAAGAATCCAGGATTACATTAAGGAACAACATCCTAGGAAAGAAATCCTTCAAAATTCTGCAAAAGGAAAGACCAACTATCTTATAACAGAGAACAGGACCATATTCCCCAAACAAGAATCTTCAACACATGTTTCCAATCATCACACTTTTATGAACTTATTGCTAGCTGAAATGATTGACACACACTGAAGGCTAACTAACTCTTAACAGAAAAGAGGACCCTATTCCCCAAGCAGGAATCTTCAGCACCTGTTTCCGATCATCACACTTTTATGAACTCATTGCTAACTGAAATGATTGACAAACACTGAAGGCTAACTAAATCTTAATAGAGAACATGACCCTATTCCCCAAGCAGGAACCTTCAGCACCTATCCCTGATTATCATGCTTTCATACATTCACCAAACAAGATTGCTAACTAGAATGATCAATAGTTACTCAAGCATGAATTATATGAAAACAATGTAACAACCAGCAAAGCAGAGTTTCAATAAGACAAAATTCAGTAAAGTAGTGTTTCAGCAAAACATAATTTAATTAAGGTATGAACAGAAATAGCATTAACACACTACAGAGCTAATTGGTGAATATTGTGAAGAAGGTGGGCCCTCCCTTCTCACAAGATTCCCCTGAAACGAAAGGAACTAGAGAGAAATACTCAAAACAATCTTTTATTCATCTGTCAACTATGTTACATTACAAATTGAAGTAAAACACCTCCCTCTTTGTAAATCCTTTCTTAGTTAAGAAGAAGGTCCTATCTAATGCTGATTTCCCCTTATTTAAAGAGGAGAATCCTCTCGATACAATTTCATCATCAAATTACATGTGTATATCTGAATCCTATTCTTAGTGAGATCAGATTTCTATACAGGAATAGGATATCCTGGTCTCCCATAACAGAATGCTATTACAATACTTGAAAAGGTGTTGAGTGAGGTGTTGTTGTTGCAGATGTTGTAACAACTTATTTATTTATCTTCTTGTTACTGTTGTTGTATGTTGTTTCAACATTGCAAATTGCGAGTTGTTTCAGCAACGGGATTTGCATTATGATTGTTTCAGCACGTGGTCTCACGCAGCAGTGATGGTTAATTATGGCTCAAGGTGCGACTATTGTGGTCGGTGTAACAACTTTGTGTTGTTGTTTCATCATCGTAGACCATGGAGAGTGTAGCAACTTCTTCTTGTGTGAGTTGTTGTTTCAGCATCATAGACCATAGAGAGTGTAATAGTTGAGTTGTTGTTTCAGCATCATAGACCACAGAGAGTGTAGCATGTTCTTCTGTGTGAGTTGTTGTTTCAACATCATAGACCACAGACTGTTTCAGCCACAGGGTTTGCGTGCTTTAACTGTTTCAGCAACATGCCTCAATTCTAATCTGCAGTTCGAACTGTTTCAACACTTATATATTTCTGATCAATGGTTAAGTACAAGATTAATGTAAAATTATATGCAAAACATATAGTAAAGAGAAGAGACGTTGCATATATTTGGAGAGATAGGGTAAGGTGATAATATAAGTTTAAATATGAGTGGAAAAAGGGTGTAATGGTAGAAAAAGGTGTGAGAAAAAAGGTACATTGTAGGGTCCTAACATCCCCCCCAACTTAAAATGTTGCATGTCCTCAGGCAACTTCAATCCGAGTCAGAATCTGGATACCGATTCTGAGCGTGCAAGTTACTTAAGTAGTAGCTATGGAAGGTGTTGTGTGTTGGAGCTCTGAATCCTTGAACACGTTGTGGCCTTTGCTAAGATGTTGTTTCTACCTTCTTGGGCAACTTATAATGAACATGATATTTCTCTGCTGGCATCCACAGGATAGGAAAATGAAACTGATAACCTATCCAGCTTTCAGCACATTGTTGAACACACTTGATGTAGCTAGGTACCCTGGATATTGCTATCTCAAGATTAGTGGGGATGAAGGGATTGTGTTCCTGTCTTTTCTCAGTAGATTGTTGCCAAAACATGTTATTTGCTTGTAGGGAAGCAATCTCTATGGATTTAATGAACTGTTGACAATCCTGAAGCACTATTGTCTGTAGTTGCTGAATGTGTTGAGTTATCCCTGGTTTCTTCAAAAACTGATAATACTCTGTAACAAAAGTGACAGCATTTTGTGGTTTTGGCCGAATCCAGAGAAGGCGGTTATCGTCATTGTGCTTGGCAGTTAGGAAGTCATCCTGCCATATAATCTGATTGTTAAGGAAGGAGGTGAGTGCCCTAATCTGGATGTCACCGACAAGAGGGTTAAGGTTAAGCTGTCGGTTCTCAGGTATGGCCTCATTATGAAAATATACCTCGCAGAGGAGGTGTTGATCGATAGCAGAGGCTTCTGCAAAGGTTTTAACAAAATCTGCTAAATTTAACACTGCATGAGGTCTTCTTTCTTTGATGGATTTGATCTGAAACTATGTAAGTCGTTCCATGAGGAACAAAGAGTAATTGCAGGATGGTTACCTTGCAGCCAACAGCTTTTGTGCCGAGTCAAATATCAAGAGAAATCTTCCTTTTAGCTCTTTATTATGTTTCTTGTAGGCACGATATTCCTGGCGTGTTTGCTCCAAAGCTTCCCAGTTTGAATAGATATGGTTTATCGAGATTTGTCTGTGTTGTTGCAGGCTTTTGGCCTGTGTAACAGCAGACTCTTTCTTCCATTTGTCTATTATTTCCTGCTCATCCCATGGTTGAGTTTGTGTTTCAGCATTGGAAGTAGTAGGCTAAGGTAGGGTGTAACATCCTCCTCTGGCGCACTGAGAAAACCTATTATTTGAGGACACTTGCTCGCAAGTGATCTGGACCTTTCTGATGTTAAAACATTTATAATCGATTATGATGCGTTATGATAGATGACGTGATGTTTTACTATTGTATATACAGGTGCTATTGACTCAGTTTATTTGAGTGTGCAGGGTTTTTGACCTAGAGGATGCAGAGGCATCGACAGAACCCTTGGACTTTGGATTGAGTGAGGGAGTGTGATATTTGAGTTGATTTATTTACCATGATATTTATTGATTTGATAATATGTTGCTGACATGTTCTGACATGATGGTTGATGATGCAGGCTAACGATAGCTTGCCGAACAAACTCACATATAGAGTAAAGGGGCCACACACGAGTTCCAGAGAGGTTGAGGGAGAGGTGTGGACAACAACCCTACCACAGCCTACTAGCACTCCCACCGTGGCTCAAACTGTAGGTTAATGATTACCTAGTTCGAGAGGATCCACGATGCCATGAGGGCATACTGTGACAGTCACTCACTATGATTCTAAGGGGCGCGCAATAAGGCGGGGGCCTTATTCCTTAGCGCCCTTAGTCTCCCACAAGTTCACCTGGTGGAGTGTTGACTCCAGGGGTTATAGATGTCTACCAAACAGTCAAGTCAGTGAGTGGCACCCTTGGAGCACGTGGTGCATCTTGAAGGGCACATTGCCCAAAAGAAACACAAGTTGGTGAGTGGCACCCTTGGAACATGTGCTGCATCCTAAAGGGCACATCGTGCAACAGAAGCAAACAAGGCGAGTGGCACCCTTGGAGCACGTAGTGCGTCCTGAAGGGCACGTCGCATTGGTGATGATGATGAGACAACCTAGATGACCCTAAGACCTTAACGCCTGATAAATTCTTACAACGCCTCCCCTAATTAATTGTCGCCCAGTTCAAATCTAAACCTAAATTTAAAAACATCTCTAAGATAAAATTTTGACAAGCCCTAAGAAAGGATCCTACAAAAATAAACATAAGGGCGTAAACTAAAACCCTCCTAGGTATTAATTAAACTCTTCTTAAAATTAAAGGGGGTAAGGTGAAGAAAGGGGATAAATTAATTAAAATACATGGTGTTAATGATAAAAAGGAATATAAAGTAAAAAAAAAACATGTGAGAGTATAAAAGTAATGAATTTAAAAATATAGAAAGGATTAATAAGCGCATTTATCTCTTGGGTTTAAAATAAAATAAAAAGAGAGAAATAAATAATAGAAATAACGAAACTTGTAATAAAGGAAACTTAATAATGGAAAGTAGGGGACATAGGGTAAAAAGCGAAAAGGAATCAACAATTAAGGAGTTACTAAAATGAACTAAATCTTGGCAACTTCATTTTAGGAAAGTTATTAAAAGCTGAGAGGGGATCTAGGAACCCTAGGAGTAATTTTAGGAGCGACTATAAGAGGGGTGAGGGAAATGAGTCTTTTATTTAAATTAAAGAAAATAATTTTGGAGAAACATGGGGGATAAGTGACACTTGGTCGACAGAGAATTTTTAGAGGATTGTCATTAAAAATTAAATTAATAATGATTTAGGGAAGGTAGGTGGGTCTCAAATTCCATAAAAGAAGGGGAAAAGAAGGAAAAGGGAGAGGAACGATGAGCGTAACGTTACGCTGCCGGATTGTGGCTTGATTGTTTGCTTGTGAGGAGTTGGTATTTTCTCAGCTCTATTGGGTGGTAGCTCAGCCTTGGAGGCGAGCTGAGAAGCTAGTCTTATCTCTGGATCTTGTGTGGCCCCTTGGGGCTCAGGGGGATAAGGGGGAAGCAGAGTACCCCTAGCGATTGGCTGGGAGGTACCGGTGAGATTTCTACGGTCGGCAAGTAGGAGCGGTAAGGAGTGCGGGACTTCGATCGAGGCGCGGACAGCATACGAGGCAGGCACAAGGAAATAGGTACGCTCATTTATTTTATTGAGTATAATGCATTACATATTAAGCTGGGAACTGTAAGATGATTGTAATGTTCTTAAATCCTGGTTCTGGCAAGCTCGCTTGCTGATATTTTACGAAAGTAAAACTAGATCTGGTTTTCCCTCTGGCACTTGTTGATTTTATTTCTAAGATCACTTGATCTGGTGTTTAGATCTGGCATTTTTCTATATGAGTGATGGCAAACGTTTAATTTATTTATCCTTCGATCCGTTGAAGATTTCATTTTCAGGGTTAGTTGTTGGGCATTTTACCCATTTGCCGGTGGGCGTTTTCAATGCTCGTTGGGCGTTTTTAATTGTGGCTGGGCATTTTTAAATTATGGATGGGCGTTTTGATTATTGTCAGACGTTTTAATGATTACCTGGCATTTTGATTGTTGCCGGGCGTTTTTAATGATTGCCGAGCGTTTTTAATTCTTGTTGGGCGTTTCTATTTCCTCTGTTGCCGAATTTCCTTCTTGCTGGGCGTTTTTATTTCCTCGGTTGTTGAATTCCTACTTGCTGGGCGTTTTATTTCCTCTGTGGCCGAATTTATCCACTGTGGGTGTTTTTATTTTTCTGTGGGTGTTTTACATTTTATTGTTGGCGTTTTTCTTCAAAAAAATAAATAATATGAAACCGTTAAACTGTGTGGGCGTTTGCCTTCTATGTATTCCTTCTAAAACTATTTAAATGTGCTTTATCTCTTTTGGCTCTCTCTTTTTATTCAGCTACTAGATTGTTAAACATTTCATTTGAACATTATACAAAATCCTACCTCTCTCCCTCTCGTAATAATACTGTCTTGAAATTCTGGAAATAAATGGTGTAAAACAGGATGTAGTTTTGGGAATATTTCGTAATAAATTTCACACTCGGGTTATTTAATTTTCAGAACTACTCACAACTTCCTTATGGTATCGATTGCACATGATCTTCCAAAAGTGTAGCTTTCCCCTTTAATCAGAACCGATGAGGTTAAGGATTATTAAGTAATTTAATTGATATTTTTTATAATTATGAACCTGGTAGGATTATTGTATAATGCATAAGGGTAAGGTCATGAATTATGGTGTATAATATTAAGTTAAATATGGTCATTTTAGAAAGTCAGTTTTCATTCTATATTCAAACGCTGCAATAGATTATATAAAGTTGTATTTAAATTTAAATATTAATGTTGTAAAAGCAAGTTCAATGAGGTCATTTAGAAAGTCAGATTTCATTCTATAATTAAATGCTGCAACAGATTATAGAACGTTGTAATTAATATTAAATATTAATGTCGTACAACAAGTTAATGTGGTCATTTTAGAATGTGAGATTCATTCAAAAATTAAATGCTGTAATCGATTATATAATGTTGTATTTAATATTAAATATTAAATGTTGTAACACATATTTAATGGGGTCATTATAGACTGCCAGTTTTCATTATAATTAAATGTTGTAATAAATTATTGACCATTGTATTTAATATTAAATATTAAATGCTGTAATCAAGATTAATGTTGAAATTAGAGAATGCCAGATTTGTATATTGAAGATAGAGTTATTGAAATTCCTTACTATCCGATTTAAAAAAGGGTCTTCCTTTGATTTTAGTTTGCATGGTAAAACATCCAATATTTTATTACCAATAATTGTAATGAGAAGCCCTTCTATATATTGACATGTTATTTAATGTTATTTTTAAATATTTGTTTTCTTTAACATTGTTATTTTTGTCATTTCTAAATATCCTTAAAAAGTGTCATTTTAAATATGGTTATTTTGATATATTGCCATTTTAAATGTGAGGTTATATTGTAATTTTCAAATATTTGATGTTATTTAATTATGATGTTATTTATCAATGTGATGTTATTTTTATATTGACATTAGGGACCGATAATTTAATTATGATGTTAC
>SNQJ01S0163268.1:1227-12450 GCA_010110895.2 Picea sitchensis | reverse complement strand
AAAAATGAACCCAAAAGAAAAAGTTAAAGATTTCAATCAAAGATTCTTAACGCTTAAAAATTGAATCCCTGCAGATTCTATGCCTGCTGAGAGTCTTTTAATATCTTACTACACTAAAGGTCTACACCAAAGTATAGTTATTTGGGTTAAACGATCTAAAAAGGCCACTTTGTTGGAAGCCTTCGAAGAGGATACTTAGATTGAAAACGACATACTTAGTCTTAAGGACTCTTCTAGCAACGAAACTGAGACTGTTTCTTCGTCCAAAAAGAAGATTGAAATTCTCCCCGGACCTCCACAAAACAAAACACAACCTAAAAACCCTGATTTGAAAAATTTAACTAAAGTTGTACAAAAATTGTCTAATCAAGTTATAGATTTAAAAAGGTCGACTGAAGAAGCTTCTTCAAGTAAAGGACCCTACAAACCTCCTTTCCGAAATCCTTTTCCAACCAATCGGCCTAATTCGAGCCCTGAAGGCTTGAACCTATAAATCTTCCAATGTGCTCTTGAGACAATTCTAGAAGCCCAAGATAACTTGATGCCTCCCAAAATCCCTCAAGAGGAATTCGAGTAGGAAACGGTTCAAGAAGAAGAGTCTTCTCCAAACATCTTTGGACACTTCTCGGATAGCATCTTTCAAGCTAACTTTGAGACTATTCACCCCTACAACACTAGGAGTAAGACAACAAACAAACCTCCTGTCGAGAACACTAGAACTTCACCTCCAAAGCCATCTAAATCAACATAAATTAAACAGAGTAATGTCGGCCCTAAATTAGATTATGATGTTGTTGAAGTTCTTAAAAAATTAAGGGCTAACATTTCTATTTATGAGTTGTTGAATTTTCCATTTTTGTTACAAAACATGTTGCAAAATATTTCAGAAAATGGCAAGAATGGTAACAAGGTTGTGCAAAGCAAAGTGTCGCAGAAGACTTCCACTAAAAACAATCCTGGTACTCAAGACAAAGGAAGCCTTCCTGTAACTCCTGTAAATAATGTAAATAATGTGAATGATAAAGTAGCATTAGAGAATGCGAGTAAGAAACCACGAGTTACTACTCTAAGTACTCGCAAGAATGTAATTTTTTTTCTTTTAACTTTCGAAATCTTCAACATAAATGTGCATAATTGTATGGTTGACTCAGGAGCATCATCAAATGTGATGCCTTGGTCTGTTTGCCAAAAGATTAATGCTGAAGTGGAGCCATCTTCTTTAAAAATCATGCAACTTGATCGAGCAGATGTTAAAGTTATAGGTGAACTAAAAAATGTATTGATTAGATTATCGTCTAACCCAAAGGTTCATCAGGTTATTGATATAATTGTGGTGGATATTCCATAAGTGTATGGTCTATTTTTGAGCAGGGACTGGTCGGAGCAGCTACATGGTTACTTCGCCACAGACTGCTCTCACTTATGGCTTCCAGAAAACGGCAAGCCCAACAAGATCAGGGTGAATCGTGAGCGTTACCTTAAGTTTACGGTCACATATTTGAACGACCCAAATCAACCATACACACCTCCTGCTGATTCACCTGAAGTCCAAGGCATGGACACCTTCTTCAGAAATTTCATGGCTGAAGTTTTTCCTATCAACAATTCTGAACAGCAATCCGAGATCATAGCATATGTGCAACCAACGTCTTCTATGCAACAGCCCCATGAGCCCGATGGAAATCAAATTTGGTCCCTATACTTCGACGGTTCCAAGTTTAAAGAAGGAGTTGGTGCATGCTGCATCATTATTGATCCGGCAGGTAACAAGACATTAATGGCTTGTAGACTAGAGTTTGAATGTATGAACAATATCGCAAAATATGAGGCTTTACTACAAGGTCTCAGAAAATCCTTAGACATGAACATTCAAAATCTGATTGTATTCGGCGACTCTGAAATAGTGGTCAGGCAGGTAAGAAACTCTATACACTGTCTTTCCCCGCATCTCAAAAGTTACCAGTCTGAGGTATGGAGTTTAATGAACAAATTTTCTGCTTTTAATATAAATTCCATTCCTAGACTAAATAATGCTGAAGCAGATCTGTTAGCTAATTTTGCCTCTAAACTTCTTCTTGCAGAAGGATTATCCCCAAACGCATTCTCCGTGGAGCTATTGTTTCGACCATATGTTCCTGATAATATCACAAACTGGAGAGTATTTGACGATGATCAGCAGATCATTAACTTTCTGCACATGGAAGAAACCTTTCAAGGTGCAGTGATAAATGAACAAATGCACAACGACAATTTGCACGATTTTATGGTAATACCTAATCCGAAATCTCCTGAAGCTCTATCGGATATGGTAAATTTCATACCCAAATCTGTTGTTAGACTAGAAAAGTTTTCTGATTTTCAAGATAAATTTAAAAAGACGGTCAATTGCAAAACCAATAGTTCCTCATTGTCTTATGAGAAAGTCAATTTAGGGACTATCAAAAATCCTCAGTGTAGAAATCTAGGCTTGGGATGTTCTAGACAAGAAAAATATGTTTTTGTTAAATTATTTAGGGAATTCAAGGATGTCTTTGCATGGACTTACGATGATCTTAAAACATTTGACCCCAATATTATACAGCATGTCATCCCGATGAAGCCCCAAACCTTACCCTTCCAACAGAAACTGAGGAAAATGCATCCTAAACTAGAACCGACCGTTCAAAAAGAATTGAATAAACTCCTAAGTGCTAAAATAATTTTCCCTGTTAGACACACTCAGTGGATATCCAACCTCATCCCAGTTCGGAAGAAAAATGGGAAAATTCGACTTTGTGTCGATTTTCGAAACCTCAACAAAGCGTCTGACAAAGATAATTATCCTGTCCCACCCATGGAACAGATTCTTCAACAAGTATCTGGTTCCGAGAGGCTATATTTACTGGATGGTTTATCTAGATACAACCAAGTGTTGATGTCTCCACCAGACCAACTAAAAACTACCTTACGTACCCCGTGGGGCGCTTATGCTTATCGCAAAATGCCTTTTGGATTGATTAATGCTGGTGCTACCTTTTAGAGAGCAATGGACATTGTTTTTCGAGGCTTAATCAATCACTCCATAGTAGTTTACTTAGATTATCTGACCGTGTATTCTAAAAACAAAGACGATCATCTAGCTCACTTACGAGGCGTTCTGCTACGATGTCGTAAATACAACATCTCCTTGAACCCCAAGAAGTCCATCTTTGCAGTAGAACAAGGTAAATTACTAGGATTCATTATGTCTAGTGATGGAATGCTTATTTACCCCGAAAGGACTCAAGTCATCGCTAAACTCCCCCCACCTACCTCCAAAAAATCCATGCAGTCTTTCTTAGGCCAGATCGATTTCGTGAGAATATTTGTCCCCAGTTTCTCCGAAATGGTTACGCCTCTCCAGAACCTGATTAAGAAAGACACCCAATATCACTGGGGACCCACAGAAAATCAAGATTTTAATTACATAAAGAAGGCCATAATAGACGCTCCGTCTCTCATGAGCCCTGATTTCTCTCAAGACTTTACACTCTATACTTTTGCCTCTGATCGTTCCTATGCCGCAGTCCTAACTCAGAAGAATTCAGAGAAAAACGAAGTACCCATCGCCTTTATGAGCTCTGCTTTCAAAGGTGCCGAACTTAACTACCCAACAGTCGATCGGCAAGTCTACGATGTTTTCAAAGCAGTTAAGCATTTCCGGTTCTATCTTTTGAAGTCAAGGACGAAAGTCATTGTCCCCTACCCTGCCGTAAGGAACTTGTTAGTGCAAAAGGAGTTAGGAGAGAAGAGAGCCAACTGGGTCACCTCCTTGTAGGAGTATGACTTAGAGATCACCCCAGCACAGATTGTGAGAGGCCAAGGATTGTGTAAGTTGGTTTTTGATTCAGAAATAGGACAGAGAGAAGATAGTGATACGTCAAACCTAGAACAACGCGATCAAAGTTTGATTTGTTGCACACAAAACCTCATAAGTCCTTGGTACAACGATATTAGATACTGTCTTGAACATGGATCAGCACCCCATCACCTTGACCCCGCCAAAAGAAGAGCGTTAAGACTAAAGTCCACCTCCTTTCATCTAATTAATGGTATACTGTTACGTGAGAATTTTGACGGCGTACTGATGCGTTGTCTCGAAAAAGATGAAGCAGAAAGAGTCTTGCTTAAGTTGCATGCAGGAGAAGCTGGTGGTCACTTTGGTGGTGACACCACTGCTCATAAGGTTTTGAGAGCCGGTTACTACTGGCCCACACTTTTTAGGGATGCCCATGCTTTATGTCGTAAATGTTTTATTTGTCAGAAAGCATCAGGGCGGTTGCAAAAACCAGCCTTTCCCTTGCAACCCGTTTCAGTCGATTCTCCTTTCCAACAATGGGGCCTTGATATCATAGGTCCTATTAACCCCCCATCCTCAAAACAACACAAGTATATCGTGACAGCCACTGATTATTTTACTCGATGGTCTGAGGCCGCCGCACTAAAAACTGTTAACACCAGTCAGGCGATTGCTTTTCTGAACTCGAATGTCATCACTCGTTTCGGTATCCCTGATTGTCTAGTCTTTGATAATGCTTCATACTTTTATTCTCTAGAGATGAGTGAGTTCTCTTTGGAGAAAGGAATAAAGCTAAAGTATTCTTCTAGTTACTACCCACAGGGCAACGACTTAGCAGAATCAACAAACAAGAACTTGATCAAAATTATTAAGAGAACCGTGGCTGAAAATCACAAGAACTAGCACAATGCATTGATGAATGCACTGTGGGCTGATAGGGTAACACCCAAAGCCACTATAGGTAACTCCCCTTTTTTCCTCGTTTATGGAAGAGAATCCATTCTGCCACCTCACATCCTTCTTCCTTCACTTCAATTGTCACAAAAAGTTCAAGAAGAATATTGTCACCCTTTAGAAAGCCGCATTAATGCTTTGATGAAGTTAGAAGAAGTAAGAACCCAAGCTAAGCGTAAACTAGATCAACATCAACAACTGATTAAAAGCTGGTTCGATTCTCATTCTGCTTCTGATAGGAATTTTGAAGTATGCAATCTCGTCCTGAAGTGGGGAAAACCACACGAAGGAAAGGATGAACACACCAAGTTTCAAAATTTATGGCTTGGGCCATTTTTGATTGCTGAAAAGTTGGGTCTTAGTTCTTTTCGACTGCAGAATCCTGAAGGGAAGATTGACACCTATCCGGTGAATGGCCAAGCCCTGAAAAGATACTTCGCTTGATTTCCACCCTTGTATATTATGTAAATATCTCTTTTGTTTTCACCTTTCGTTTGCTTTATGTTTTCATTTTTGGTTTGGATTGATCGGTTTTTGTGTTTTTTGAAAAATATGCATACCTGTGCACTGAGCCATTCAGACCAAGACCATAGAAAAATTTCTTTGCTGAAATAACTTCTGAAAGATTGTACGATCATCAGTGATATAATTCTAAAACCAATATTTACGTTGGAAAGTTTTGTTGTTTGAAAGAAGTTTACTAATTTCAATCTCTGAGCAAAGTTTGTCATGATCATCTATTTTCTTTTTATGTTGTCCCTTTTCCGTAAAGGAATAACTCAAAAATATGTCTCCCTATCATAGTAAGTGTTTTAGAAATAAAACATTTCTAGAACTCGATAAAGGACGGTGCTAAAAAATTATGATGAGGTCTAAAAAATGTTAAAATATCAGGAATTTTCAGCGTCACCCCGCTCAGCCATATATCTTCAAAAGAAAAACAAAATAAAACTATGAATAAGAGCTGTGGGAAGTGCTTGTAAACCCGCTGGGATACTGAACAGGTCCGCTGGCAGTGGGTAAATGCATGCATGATGCCAAGAAAAATTCGTTGGGGTACTGAACAGGCCTGCTGGCAGCGAAGCAATGTCGGGTACATGAAAATCTGTAAAAAAATATAAGAAACCTCTTTAATGTCCTTTATTCTGATCTAGAACTTCTTGAAAAGACACAGATATAAGAGTGGGTTAAATGGAAACCCTGTCGAGGCTATCGAAGCCTGCTGGAAGCAGTGGCCATGCCAACAGTATTGAATATTTTATCATTAATATCGTGACTTACTAATCTTAAGACTGTTGTTAGTTTTCATCTTTTAAAACATCGCTGGAAAAGATGGTGAATGATGATGTTTGTACAATTTTCTGGTTGTTGTTTTTGAGTTGAAATTTTATTTGCTGTCCTAATCTGAATTTATTTCTTTTGACAGAGATAACTTCTTCTACCAGTGTGTCGCCATTGTTGGTAGCCAATTCAATTTTTTCCATTGCCCTATAATCTTCCTACACCTATGTCTTCTGAACTTCAAATTCTTGTCGCATTTCGCAATTAAACGATATTTTCATTTCTTGCGACACTTGTAAATTAGTCTCAATATAGTTTTCATGACTGTAAGCGTGAAAAATCCTCCATCGTTCTTTGAACAGTCATGATATTTTATTTTGAGTAACACTTACCTTTGGTTTATCATTAAGTGGCTGTAAGGATTTTTGAACTATGCCTATTTGCCTATTCTTAATTTGATTACGCAACTGGATTTTATTAAACTCGTAAGGCATTGAGCATGAACATTTATGTGTTTGAGACTTGCCTAGTCATTAAATTACATAGGGGTCATGGTTTATTTTTTTATTTATGTATATGATATGATCCTTATTATGGCTCTTGGCTTGTCAATTCTATAATTATCGATTTCCACAATGTTTAAACTTTGATTACACATTATGAAACAAGCGCATTGAACATTCGTGGTTTGAAATAATACAATGGCGCATTTGTATATCGTTCATCGTTTGAGTTTTGGGTTGGCCGAATAATGTGGTTTGAATTATATTATGATTGATTGAACAAAGGTTGTAATTTGCCATTACTATTATGCATAGCGGTGACTAATCCCACCACCCTCGCATGCGCACATTAATGCTTCCCCTTTGATCGCTCGTAGCTGTTAGCCCAAACGATTTTGCTCCTGTGTGTTTGCGATTTCGACCCAAACCCTTACCATGTGCTCACACCATGGCTCCAGTCGTAAGGGATGAACCCAATGGTAGCCAAGCTATGTTGATGTTCGATAGTTCCCACAGTGACCTTGAGGAATTTGGATGGCTCCCGTTCATACAAAAGTTTGATGGTTTTAACCCCTGCGTTGCTCGACATTTCGCTTTAACCTTTGATGGTTGTCGAGCCAAGGTCGGGGATGTTCAATTGGAAATTGATGAGAAATTTCTCAGTTTAGCTACCAGTTTGCCTGTCACTGGACAACGATGGTCCAAGAATTGCAAGGTGGAAGAGGTCCCTTGGACTTTGCTCTTCCAGTCGCGTAGGGTTGGCTCCTGTGATAAAGGTTTACCTATGACCATGCTCAAGCAACGTTGGCATGATTTGCTGATGATAATCAAACAGTTTATCATCTGCGAGGGTCGGTATAGTTTTGTTTTCATACACCACCTTCGTTTGCTTATGGTTTTCATGGGCTATGATCTTAATATGCCTTATTACCTGCATAGAAGCCTGTTTAAAATGTCTAACAGATACAAAAAGAACCAGGCTGATAGAAGCCTTTTTCACTTCGAGTTGGTTAAAATGATTGTTGTTTATCATTTGGGGCTACACGGAGACTGTTGGAACGATTTCCTGGCTCGCAATGATTTTGAGGATTCAAACCCTCCACAGGTCGACAAACCTGTGGTGAGAGAAGATAAGATTGTACCCCCGATACCCTATAGTATGTTGTTACCTAAACCCTTACCCGACTCATCTATCGACGTATCCCACTGTGTGACCAAGGATGTCGAAACTGTTAAGCCCGTGGGCAAGAAACCTAAAGCCAAACCTACTGCAAATTCCAAAGGAAAAAAGAACGCCCGTTTAATCTCTCGTATGGAAAGGAACAAGTCGAGACTTCCTGTTAACCCTAACCCCATCATGGTGAGTGAAGACTCTGACTCAGAGGTGGAACGTTATCTGGCTAGTGAGTATCCCTATTCAGAAGGTCTGTGTGCCAAACCCTCGTTTGACTTCATGTCTAACCTACCACCTTGCTTGCAAAGCAACCCTAACTACCTGGGCATAAAGTTGCCTTGTGAAAACCCCGGTCCTTCATCAAAACCCTCTCCTGCTTTACCTAAGTCTACAGCGCCACCCTGTGATCACTGCAGCTCGTGGTTAGAAAGGTATTATCTTGATGTGCCAATGCTACAGTTCAGAATTCATTCTTTGGAGGATCAAGTTGCAAGGCTTACTAGTCAAAAGGCCAAATTGCAAGCTACTGATAAGAAATAGAGGACGACAGGCTCTATTTTGTTTAAAAATGTGGAGTCAGCTACAACGGTCGTGAATTCAAAATTGGCATAATTTGAGCAGTTCCACCGGTATGTTCTGTCACTTGTTTATATAACGAATTCAAATTCTTTCGAATAGCTATGTTTACAGCGTGATTTTGCTCTATCACATTATATGCATTATGTACATAGTTTTGTTTTGATTAATGAAATTCGTTTTCCCAGTTTAGTTTCAATTGGATTCTTTCGCCGATTTGATTGGATCTTAGTATGGATTTTATTGGTTTCATTTAGCCTAATTTGGGATGTTTTGTTGCTAATTGAAGTCGATGTATCTATTATAGACACAAGTTGTTTCACATTTCATATTTAAACATAATCAAATTTCGATTTGAATTGGTTATAATGTATACGTTATGGTTGGAAACATTTATGATATGGTTAACTGTTATAGGAATACAATACGGATTATTATCAATATGATCCTGGTAAAATACATCCAAAACAATTCGTAACAGTTATGTAAAAAAAACTCAGCTGGTTGATTCGCGTCGGTTTGATCGACCCTGCTATCGGTTGAATTCATATTTATGATAGATATTATGTTTCAAATGATTTTGTGAAACGAGATTGATTCATGATTTGCTTCTATATTAAACCCTGTCGCGACTTGTTTGGAATTAACCATTTCGTTCAAATCCAATAAAGTCTATTTGCACATTTTACCGATTATCACTTATGTCAATTCGATAGTGATTGTGGTCAAAATTGAATCAATCTGGTTATGCTTTTGTATGAATTGGGTCATGTATCTGTCTGAATTAATCCACCTGTGGTGCGAACCGTTTGAGCCATAACAATTATGAAATTGTAAAACCATCCTATTTTGATCTAATCATATCTCATGTTTTGGGAAACACAATGTTGCATATGATTCGCTTGATTGAACTTCTTTCGAATTGGATGTGAAATGATTTGTAAAACTGTTTAGTCTCAATTCTGTTTACCCGACTATGATGGCAATAGAAACAGAGCATACATGTTTCTCTATTTGGTTGTTTTATTTTGATATTATTTGATTCTAATTAGATATGGGACAGTCTTGTTACTATTTGACCTGATTATGATAACCGTGAAACAGAGTATTCTTACCCTTGTTTTCGGTGGAATCACTTTTGATTTTGTTTAATTTGAATGATAAAATTATTTGAATCATTAGTGATTCATTTTTTAATCTTTATTGAAAGAAAATTGGATTTGATTCTTTTAAAAATATTTGATTTGATTTATATTCTGATCTTGTATGCTATTTTAGACTACCTACAGAATCAGATGATTCTGTAGCTGAGTCTGTAGAATCAATTTTGTATTGTTTTGTTGATGAAATACTTTTCTAACTTGTTATTTTTTATCTATTGCAAATGAATTCAAACTGACAGTGGATTGGATAAGCAGTTAGGGGATATTTCAAAGATTTTACTTGCATTTTAGTTTCTTAGTTTAGTTGATCTTGGGATATTTCCCAGATTATGTAAAACAGTTTGATATTATCCACAGGGAGGTTTTACCCTGTGAAGAGACTTATAAATACCTATCATTTTTGTAATAATAACATCCTCATTTTTTGGGAGAACAAGGATATGGAGTTTTAATACAGACAGAGGTGGAATTTGGTGTTTTGTTACAACTTTAGCTTCTCATTATATCAACATTTTGTTTCATGTTGTTTATATCAATTTGTACCTGGTTAATGACTACTTTAGCTATCTTAATCTTGTGCAAATGATATAATTTTAATCATTGTAATCCATATATGGTTTCTTCTAAGTATTTAATGAACATAGAAATTGCTTAATTCGATTTATGAACGACAGATTTCTCTTCTTCATAAGTTGAATTATAAAGTATANNAACAGGTTTCCCTTATTGCAGAGATTTATAAACCATAAAATTGTTATGATTTTTTATGTCTTGTTTGTCCTATTAACAATTCAAAGAGCAGCGCAGCCTATCGTTTACGAGAAGCTTATGGACTAACCGGTGCGAGTTTACTTCCTCCGATCAGCTTCGAACTCATCATACACAGGACAAATTAGGAGCGCTTCCAGGTCAATCTGTCATTTATCTGTTAGTATATAATGTTCGTTAGATATATATGTTTGATATATTAGATTGTTTAATTTCAGTAAATATATTAGATTGTTTAATTTCAGTAAGTTTTATTTCTTAGTCATAAAATATAAAAATCAAAAAATATCTCTGGCTGTCTTAGGGCAAAAAACATATGAGTTTTACAGGTTTTATTTAAATCTGCCAATTGTGCATATTGTATATTTGTGAATAAGTTGTATTATAATTGGTAATTAAACGGTTAATTGTTGGAATTAGAGTAATAGTAATTAGTAGAATAGTTAGTGTAATTTGTATTTAGTTTTAGTGTCTATTGTAGTTAGTTTTAATTAGATTAGTGTATTAGTTTGTTTTTATTATTATTTAGTTTGTTATTTTTAGTTAGTTTTATTTGTTTTATTAGTTTTAGTTAGTTTAGTTTGTTTTATTTGTTTTAGTTAGATTAGTTAATTTAGATTAGTTTTCTCTTTGGTTTCCTTAAGACCTTAGAGCGGCCAACGGAGCCGTTAAACTCGTCAGGGTGGTTCATTCCAAACAGCTTGGGTTATTTAGACAACCCCGGACCGGTTCCACTCTCTTAATTGACAGATGGACAATTTCGCCCGTCAACAACACCCCATAATAGAATATACAGTGGCACCGTGTTGTTAGAGGTTTTGTCATCGTTTATTCGGTTTTGGGCAGTGTCGTTACCTGAAATCATGCACTGATCCACATATCATAGCAATGCATCCAAACCAATATAAATTTCTAAATACAATATTCATACCATAATGTTTCTCGGTCAGTGGTCCTGATATACACTTTCATCATCACTATCCCTTG
>SNQJ01S0163266.1:33970-46499 GCA_010110895.2 Picea sitchensis | reverse complement strand
TGTTTGTTACAACATTCAACTCATCTACACAAATTGCATACTCTAATCATCAACTAAATGTATTGTATCTGGACATGGCAACACCAACATTATATACTATGATTGCATGATGAGTATTCTATGACCTGTGATTTATGTCTGGGGAACCAAACATGCAGGCTTCCATGAAAAAAATTCTATTGTTGTCAATGTACTTTGATGAGTATTCTATGACCTGTCACTTATGTTCGGCAACGAAACAAGTTGGCTTCCATGATCAAATTCATGAACTAATTTATATAGTTGTTAGTGTATTTTGATAGATATTTCTATGACCCGTGTCACGATAACAAAAAAAAAATGGCTTCCACGACCAAATTTATGTGGCTATCAATGTACCTTCACGAGTATTCTATAAGATGTTAATTATGTCTAATTAACGAAACAAGATAGCTTCCATGACCAAATTTATGTGATTTTCAATTTACCATGTCACCATTTTCCCTATCATCTTATTTTGTGTCGTTGTCCTTACTCTTGAGTGGCTTTTGTTTTTTAATATAAAAAACTAATTACTTTTCAAATTTTCCATTAAAAATATTTAATATCAATCCATCTTAAATTTTTAATATCAAGAGTTATTTTTAATATCAATAGTTATCTGGATTAAAAATATTATTATATTTTTTGAATTAATCAAGTATTTCTTATAAAGAAATTTGTTTAAATTGGTAAGTTGAGCAGAGTAACAGACCAGAAATACTCCATAAGTCCTTTGAGAGAATCTATGTATTGTATTCGACAAATCAATATCGCCCACTATGAAAATAAGAATGGCTGGTGGGGATTCATCCATCGACCAGCACGAAATGTCCACCAACATTACTTTCTCCACAGATTCTTTCCTTCCTACAAAACACAAAACCCCAATATAACCAGATTCTCCTTTCATTTTGAAAACACAGGAATATGGATATAAACAATATAGAAGTGAGCTTACCAGGCGGAACATGTCGGAGTCTAATGGCTGAATTTCCAAGCGTCTGCTTCAATCTTTCGTCCACTCTATCAAAATTATCATAGGCGCTGCTTCAATCTTTCGTCCACTCTATCGAAATTATCATAGGCGCAGAATTGATGAACGTGGCCATTGATTCTGAACGGATACAGTAAGATATCGCTGAGTCGAGCTATGTCTGAGAATTTATGTTTCTTGTGGAACGGGTAACTCTTCAGTTAGTCCCACCAAATAGAAACTTTCCTCCCAGTGGCCAGTGGCAGGAGACCCCATTATTTCTCTGTTTTCAAATTCACTCTGCAAACAACTTGGAAATTGTAACTTCAAACTTGTTCTGAAAACCTTCAACGGTGCTCTAGTATTGAAATCTGGCTAAATATTATTACAAATAGTTGTTTCAAAATATTTATGAACTGAATGTAACCCCACTTACGAACGGTCTAATCGTGTTTAAGGATAATATATCGTTCCGTATCCACTTTACATCAACAAATAAATTTTAATCAGAAATTTCATCTTCAGCCGTGTATTGTGATAGACAGAAACAACCAGTACTGCAAACAAAACGGGACAAGATAAATATTATGGGGTTCAATGAAATTTATCTTTCGGCGATGTTACATCTCATTTATGGATTATAGGATAGAATTTCTGGCAACAATGCTCACAAACAACGAATAATGTGATAGCGAACATCTTGTATTGAAAATATGTACTCGGTAAGTTAAATATATTGTACCCTCAATAGTATAACCATACACCGGCCAGTGTGACTGGACAGTTGTACTTTCTATTTCTTTCTTGCTTTGAGCATATATAAGTTCAGCTATTCCCTATTGTTGCGCGTCAAGATTCTCAACTTACTTCTCAGGATTTTGTACTTCTTCATACATTTGAATATACTGTTCTCTTCTTCTCTGTGCATTTCTCTTTGCTCCTCAATTTATCATGGTATCAGAGTTTCAGGCAGTAAGCCTCTTCACACAGTTAGAGAGCAACACGATCCTCACAAGATAGCTATTATCGCATCTTGAGAGCACGGGTCACAGACTTTTCACAAGGTTTGAAAAGCTGTCTGCAATACTCTTAAAGATCGCCGTAAGAAGTTTGCGGAGGAAGCAGAGTGTACAACGCCGAAAGATCCTCGACGAAGAGAACGCAGAAGAAGAAACCCTAAAGATTCTTGTAATTTTATTTTCAAGAATTGCCAAAGATTGATCAAGAAAGCCGAGGAGGCAAGAAATTTGAAGAACTCAAAATTTCCTCACATCATAAAGATTGAAGACAGAACTAAGAATTCCGTGAAATTCCTTTCAAATCTTTGAAAGATTCACGAATCTTTCTTCCAAAAGTATAAAGAACGCGTCTCAGGTGCAAAGAACAACCATTAAGGTTGCAAAGATTCATCTTGCGAACAAATATGAGGCGGGAAACCAGTCCGTATGGAAGAAGAAGAGTACGGAAAGCAATAACGATTTCGTGCCAGATCCCTCGCGCGAACCCATTGCTCGATCACGGAAGGCGCACGCAGGCTCAGTCCCTGGAAATGCAAAGGAGCACTACGACCAGAAGTCACAAACCCCATCAACTTTAATCGCCTCATCCGCCATCAACGGCGAGCATCCCATTCCATCGCGAAAAATTGGGAATCGAGCGAATTTGTTTGTTAACTGCCTCCAAAAACTCAACACCGTAAACCAACCCATCCAGCACCGTATGCATCGCTAAGACCCAACGACGTCATAACGCATCCGGCTCCCGTTGTCAAAGAACCTGACATCTAACCACCTAAACGCTGATACCGGTAAACCTCGATAAATATCCTCAGTCGCTCATCCTCCCAGACACGCTACAACGTCGCCTAACGCACTTCGACATCCGGGAGGCTCTGCCGTCAAAAGAACCTGATTATCGCGAATCGCGTAAACGATACGCGAGAAACTCGATCCCATCCACTCCGTCCATTCCGGACGCGGCGTAAATCCGTTCTGAAAACTCCATAAGAAAGTTCATCGGGCATTATGGGATTCGGAAAATTGCGAATCCTGAGAACAAGTGATCGGGTTTCCTTTCTTCCAGGGAAATACCGGACGAAATCTAGCCGGCCCATCTGTTCAGACGCGTGGCACAGATCGAGGCTTTCGGAAACCGATAATTTCATCGGTTTTTCGATTCATTTCATGGATCCCGGAGACAAGATATTGTCCGGGATAACATAATATCGCTAAATCGCTGAGAAGGGATTACGACCTCATCTCATCAGTTGATGACGGTCGTGATCGAAGCCATCAAAAATCCTCGGCTGTGACAGCGCCATCGGAAAATCGGAGATCAAGGAATCGAGGAGACAGAAAACCTTGACATCAGAAATCACGAAATCTCGATTCTTCGTGATATCCCGATACGATCTAGACCGTCCAATCACTGCAGATCTGGACCATTGAAAAGTCAAAAGGCAAATTTTCGCATTTCGACGATTTGTAGTTAAAAAACGGAAAAGCCCGTAGCGCTTTAACACAAGCCGTGTGGTCACATTGAAAGGAGAACAAGGGCCAATTCAAGCCCTCGAGTATTCTATCGCCATCGGCACATCGACCACTGCAATCGACATTTCTCAGATCGGAGGTAAATACGAATTTTTTTCCCCATTTTCAGCATTTGTTTTAAAATGGCTACGATCAGCAATCTCATTCGACTCAGGGTCCGATTCTTCTTGGTAAGAATTACGAATTTTGGTCTTTACGAATGAGGTCGTTTCGTAAGCACAAGAGTGCTCGGAACCAAAGTTGGATCTGGTTAAGGTAGAACCAGATCCACGTTCCTCATCACATGATAAATGCCTAGAATTGCTTAAGCAACTCTGAGGACCAAAGAAAACAAAGGAAAATTCTGGATTCGAACTCTGTGGATGATTCGATATTCTCGAGAATCACAAAATGGTACCTTAAACAAGTCTGGGACATCCTCAAAACGTCCCACCAAGGAAACATAGGGTAAAAACAGTTAAACTACAGTCCTTTTGGACACAATTCGAGACTCTCCTAATGACAAAGTCTGAAAATGAGGATCAGTTCATGACCAGAGTCATGGGAATCGTGGACCAGATCAGACTGATTGGTGAAAACATCACTGATCAAAGAATAGTTGAGAAAACCCCTGAAGCTTCTTACCCATGAAATTTGACATGGTTGTAACAGCCATCCTGAATCCAAGGATCTACTGCTTTTCAACAGATGAATTAATTGGTTCTCTGTGACACATGAGACAAGACTACACCCCACAGATGAGTCAATCTCAAATGCCTCCAATCTCAATTCAAGAGGGAAAGGAAGAGGAAGTAGAGGAAGAGGGAACAATCAGGGTAACCCCCATACCAGTGGAGTGAAATAGACAACAATATACAAATAAGAATTCCAAGGTCACAGAAATCATCAAAATCAACACAGGACTCAGCCCCAAAGAGGCAGAGGGAGAAGGTCTGATGACAAAACTAGCATACAATGCTATTACTGCAAAAAATGTGGTCATTATGAATTTGAATGTAGGAAGAAGCAGACATATCATCTCTCAGCAGAGCACATGTGTCAAATCATATGTGAGACACCTCAAGAGGTATGTTTCTCTCACGCCACAAAACTGAACAACAACCAAAAGATCTCTCGTTTATGGACAGTGGATGCATCAATCACAGATTTATCGTGCAAACAAGAACTACCTCCCCATGCCCTGACTCTCCACCTCCGATATTACACTTGGAAATGATGACTTAGTCAAAGTTCAAGGAAAAGCAACTGTTCCTATTCTACTAAACAAAATGTAAAGAAAGATATATGTAATTTCCTATCATGTTCCAGACCTAAAACATACAATTTGTTACAAGTGTAGACAGCTCATTGAAAATGATAAGAAAATTTTTTTGAGGGAGCATCTTGTAAAGTCTATGATAGAAAACCGAGCAGAAAATTAATTTATGAAATCCACATGACTACGAATAGGATGTTTCCACCCCTTGTGAAACTACAAATCTGAGTCAACCTTATGCACAGAGTGCACAACCATGAATGAATCCACCAATGGTTTGCAAATGATTTGGACATCTACCATTTCTTAGAGTCTAAGTCTTCTTCAGAAAACTCCATGGTCAAAGGTCTATCTATCTTTAAAGAGCAAATTCCCCCATGTGAGTCTCTTGGTATACTCTGAAACACAAGAGGTCCAGCCCAGTCTCCAAACCACCAAACAATCTTGAACTAGGTCACACCTAATCTATGGGACCAATGCAAACAGAGTCAATAGGTGGTAGTTTTTACTTTCTAATCGCTTATTGATGATTTCAGCAGGAAAAATATGGATCTATTTTCAGACACAAGTCTGAAACATTTACAAATTCAAAGAATTCAAAGCAAAGATGAAAAACAGAGTGGTAAATTTCAAAGTACTGTGTCGTGATGGAGGAGGAGAATACAACTCCAGAGAGTTTGGTAAATTTATGCAAATCTCAAGGCATCATCATGCTTAACAAATAAGGTATACTCCACAGCAAAATGGAGGAGTTGAAAGAAAAATCAGACCATCATGAATATGGCAAGAACACTTCAAAAGAAAAACGTTTGTCAAACACTTTTGGCTGAAGCAGTAGCATGCCCAATCTATCTTTTGAACACCAACCTCCTACCACAGATGAAATTTCCCAAGAAGCATGGAGTGGACAAAGCTCAATGTAGCTCATCTAGGGACATTTGGATGCATAGCATATGCACACATACCTTCCGGAATTAAGGAAGAAGCTTGATGAAAGAAGTGAAAAATGCATTTCACTTGATACAGTGAAACATCTAAAGCTTACAAGTTGTACAATCCAATCACCAAGAAATTAATTCTTAGCAGAGATGTACACTTTCTGGAAAATCAATTCTGATATTCAGAAAACCAGCAAGTGACAGTCACAATCCATTGCTGCTACATGAAACACAGAAAATTCAGAACAGTAAGTACCTCAAACTTCTCTTCCAATACTATAGGTACAAGGACAACCAGATAATTCATAGGATATCTCAACTTCTAGCAGAGAATCAGTCTCTGAACCACAGAATCAGAGAACTGAAGCTTGAGAGAAATCCATCAACAGTTGGATGACTTTGAGCAACATAATTTTTTTGCTTTTAATGTCATGTCAACCCACATTCTTTATAGCAGCTAAGGAGCCACACTGGGTTAAAGCAATGAACCAAGAAATAATTCCATTGAGAAAACAAGACATGGGATCTTGTTGATTTACTAAGACATAAGAAAAGTATTATGTCAAAGTGGGTTTACAAAACCAAACTAAAATGAAAGCACATTTGAAAAGCACAAGGCAAGACTTTTTGCCCAAGGATTCTCACAACAACAACCAGGTACTGATTATGGTGGTTCTTTGCCCCAGAAAGGTTAGATGAATCATGGACTTTATTAGCCATAGCAGCCGAACATAAATGGCAAGTATACTAAATGGATGTCAAGTCAACATAAACTTCTTCTTCTAAATGGTTTTTTAGAAGAAGAAGTTTATGTCAACCAACCACCTGGATTTGAAGTCCAAGAACACCCAGCCAAAGTGTATCGGTTGAAGAAAGCCCTAGGCTGGTTTAAAGAAAGCTCCAAGAGCTAGGTACAACAGAATTGAAACACTTATCTGATTAAAAGTGGTTTCAACAGAAGTCAAAATGAACCAACACTTATACCAAAACAGATCAGCAATGTAAAACAATTAATTCAGGCTGTTTATATGTTGATGACATGATTTTACACAGGAAATCTAGAGCTACAGATTTCAAGCATGCCATGAAAATCTTAAATTTGAGATGACAGATCTTGGCATCATGAAATATTTTTTAGGCATTGAGGTTCATCAATCACAAAGGAATTTTGTCTGTCAGCAAAATTATGTAGTAGACATCATCAAACGGTTTCGCATGGAAGGATGCCATCCTACAGAAACACCCATACCTCTAGGTAACAAGCTACAAATAAAAGATGAAGGTCCCAATGCTGGGATTCTACTTTATGTACCTAGTAGGGTAGTCTGTTGTATCTTACAAACAACTAGCTAGACATCGTATGCAGCCAGCTCCTTGTTTCCAGATTCAAGGAATCACCCAAGGATCCACACTGGAAATGGCAAAACGAATTTTGAGATATGCAGCAGGAACACTACATTTTGGTTTATGTTACACTACATCTTATTGTAATCAACTCTATGGTTACACAAATAGTGACTTTACAGGTAGCCTAGATGACAGGAAAACACATCAGGATATGTTTTCAACTGGCACGAACCTGATTTCACGGGCATCGAAGAAGCAAATGATTGTATCAATATCTTCTGCAGAGGTAGAGTATGTACCTGCTACCTCATCTTCATGTCAATCTGTGTGGCTAAGAAGATTATTGAAAGACATGTCACAAAATGAGAAGGATCCAACTCCTATCTCTGTGACAACACATCAGCAAATTGCATTATCCAAGAACCATGCGTTCCACAAGAAAAGTAAACACACTGACACTCGGCTCCCATTTCATACTCGAGTTAGTCAATAATGGCGACATTGCACCACAATTTGTGGTTCTAGAGACCAACTTGCTGATATTTTCACAAAACCACTAGGAAAGTCATTTCGATTTCTATATCGCTAACCCAGGCTAATAATTTGATTTTCAGAGACAGCACTTAGGCATAGTCAGTGCTGATGATTGTAACTGTTGAGTCTAAGAGGGAGTGTTAAATATATTGTACCCTCAACAGTATGACCGTACACTGCCAGTTGTACTGGACAGTTGTACTTTCTAATTTTGTCTTGCTTGAGCATATATAAGCTCAATTATTCCCTATTGTTGATGCGCTTCAATACTTCAACTTGCTTCTGTACTTTATGTACTTCTTCATACATTTGAATATACTGTTCTATTCTCTTCTCTCTGCATTTCTCTTTGCCTCACAATTTATCACTCGGAAGTCTGGTCATAAATATGCTCTTCAATGCAAGACTCATGTAAAATTCAAATAAGATTCACAAGGTGGTAATGTGGTCATAAGCCTCTTTCTTTTCTAGGACACTGTACAGTACAAGACTATTGACACGCATAGCCCCCTTCAGACTTAATGCTCTTAAGTCACTGTCATAAAATGGAGTAGATGCAACTCATATAAGGCGAAGACTAACTCAAATTCACATATAAAAGCTTAAAACAATAATATCTAAGATAAGAAAACATGAGTTACTTTGAGAAATCAATGGATGTGAGCTTTAATGATACAATCTCCGAAATTCAATGATTATAGACTCATCTCATAGTCTTTCTTATTCACAATCATCCTTTTAATTACAAAATTTTAATTACAAAATTTGATCAAGGTTGAGAATTGAAGATGCTAGCATATTTTTAGTATTACCTCCTAATCAATGAATCAGATTGATAAAATTAACTCCTTTATATTTATGAATTCTTCTGTTCATCATGTTTATTTTTTTCATTTTTACTAAATATAATTAACAAATTATTACACTAAATTTTCAAGTCCCGTATAACATAATTTAACGATCCATAAAAATAAAAATAAAATTACTTCGATTTTAATATTTACCTCTTCATAGTTTTTTTACATTTCATTGTGAAACCAAGTATAATTATATGAAGTATTCTTGGCATGGAAAGTAAGTTGAACTCCACCATTTAACATTTACTTTTTAATTTTTAATTTATGGGTTTCAAAAATTCTAATGCTAGGGAGAGGCAAGGAGAGGAGGGCTAGGGAGACTAGAGGAGAGGAGTGGATTAGCCACAAAGAGGAGGGGATTAGCCGGTGTCATAATGTTGGATGCGTAGGGAGAGGAGTGGATTAGCGGTTTTCATAATGTCGCTGCAACCTTTACTAATAAAGTAGATTTATTAAGCCCAAGCTCACTGTTATAGCCTACAATGAAAAACAAATCAGGTTTAATTTGTAAACCACTGATATTCGTATATTTTATTTATATATACTTTTTATTTTGTATGATTGCAAGCTGGATACCATTGCATTGATCCCATCTCTTAGCGTTTCTGTAACCACTTTTTAACCTTCTTTCACGTGCATGAATTCCAAGACATAGGTAATAGATATGGATATAAAGATAGAAAAAGATTATATATGAGTTTTAATAAAATTTATGTTTCTAATCTCTTAAAAGTTTAATTTGTTAATGAAAAATATTGCTTTCTATATGTTATTATATATGGGTTTTATTGTAAAAAGTTCAATCTCTTAATGAAAACTATTGCAATGGATTTATATGTATGGATATATGGTTTTTAATGAAAGTTATGAGTTCAATCTGCTAATAGATATGGATATGAAGATAGAAAAAAGATTATATATAGATTTTAATGAAATTTATAAGTCTAATCTCTCAATCACATAGGTTTTAATCTTTCAATCTTGATTTATATATAGGTTTTAATAAAAATTATAATATATATAGGTTTTAATGAAAGTTATGAGTTCAATTTGTTCAATGAAAGTTACTGTGTTAAAGAAAACTATTGCAATATGCATTTATATATGGGTTTTAATTAAAGTTATGCATTCAATCTATTCAATGAAGGTTATGCATTCAATGAAAATTATGAGTTAATGAAAGATATTAAAATATTATATATGAGATTTAATGAAAGTTAAGCATTCAATGTGTTCAATGAAAGTTATGAATTCGATGAAAGTTTTGGTTTTTAATGAAAGTTATGCATTTGTTGAAAGTTCTCGTTTTTCATGAAAGTTATGCTTTCAATATGTTAATGAAATTTCAACTAAAGTTATGTGTTCAATGAATTGAAAGTTCTTGTATCAGTTAAGGAAAACTATTGTTTTCTATATGAGTTTATATATGTCTTTTAAGGAAAGTTATGCTTCAATTTCAATAAAAAGTTATGCGTTCAATGAAAGTTAAATGGGTTTAAGATAGAAAAAGATTATGTAAACATTATCCACGGTTCTAAAAATTGCAAACTCTATTTTGGCATATAATATTTAAGCTTAGTGAATTAAGTTTGACATAATTGATTGTGTGGTCTGCATTCTCATTCCATTGCATTCTATGTGTGAACTTGAAATTAAAATCCCATAAGGATATTATGGTTAATTATTGTTAATGGTTATTATGGTTAATTATTGTTAATAATGGCCGCTAATAGGGTTCCACATAGCCCAAGAGAGGCCACACATCCCTCCCATGAAATCGACCATAAATATGGTAATCCGTCGTCCCTCACCCCAGTCTTGAATGGAGGGCGACCATAAAAGATTATAGAGGAAGGGAGGATAGCTCCCCCGCGTCAGATTAATGGAGGCCTCGATGATCAATGGTAGGAGGGGTATTTTCAATATGGGTGGTAGCATAGCATTCATGCCCAACCTTCGGTTAACTATCCATCTTAGCCATGGATTTCAACACTTTGCCTCAACGCTCTGCCAGGGAATTGGGTTTTGGCACAGTTGGTTCTCTTGGTTTTGGTCCACTTGGTTCTTTGCCCCTCATGCTCCTCCATGTCGAGAGAGAGAGAGAAATCCCAGGCGAGGTCATGCCTGGTACAGTCATGCTGCTAGGTAGAGACGCCTGCATAATTTGGAGCGAGCTCTGTCAATTGCCCAGACACAACGAATTGCACAACCTCACACTCACCCAATGGTCTTCGTGGAGGAGGAATTCTCGGAGGAACCAATCCAAGTTCCATCAGAATCCCTCCTCTACACGGTCGCAGATGACTACTTGCGCCCGAGCACCAGTGGGGTTGTTACAGGTACAAAGGCGACCATGGATGGTGCCACTTGCATTGTTCATGAAGAATTCCTGGAGGAATTCATCCACACTATCTCGTATACACACATTCTCCCCAACACCATTGAGGTGGTTACAGGAGCAGTGGCTGCTATGGAGGGCACCACTTGCACTATTCAGGAGGAGTTGCCCATCATGGCACCTCCACCGCTGAACACAATTGAGGAATGCGACCAAACTCCACCCAGCCTCTTCATCCCAGAGAAACTCGAGCTTATTTTTGAAATCATAGGTTATATGGCGGACCAACTCCATCGAGACACCCTCATCAACAACCGCATTGGCATGTTGTTCGATGCCTTCTCGAACGCACCTGCCAAGCAAAGGTTCCTGACTTGTGTGTAGCCCTTCGTGCTCCAGCCTAGCGATGGCATTCTTCATAGTGACACTTCAGATGACAGGTTCCATGGTTCTCACAGCCCCTCTATTGTCAAAATTTCCACATTTCTCTGAACTCCACCTGCACAGTGATGATGCTTTTTTACTTTTCAACCTGCTCTAGTACTCTATTCATTTTTTTCCTAGTTTTAATTTTTAGAGTTTATTAGTATGCTTAGATTATACAGACAATGTTGTGAGCACTGCAATCCGCCACTTGCTCTGGTTTCCAATTGGCAGGGAAGTGGTGGATGCCCTTTTTTGGCCGAAAGAATAATAGGCGGCCACCTGTTTCAGTTTCCACTAGTTTGGCGAAACATGTGGAAGGCCAGTGACATGTATCAATTTTGTACACTGACAACTCATTAACAGGAATTACCTCTTTTTTATTTACACACACACACACACACACACACACATATTGTTAATAATGATTATTATGGTTAGGATTAAGTCAAGATTAGTGTTGGAGTTATTTCTATTAGAATTAGGGTTAAGGTTATTCCTATAGAATTAGGGTTAGGATATTATTTCAGAGGTAGAGTTAGGTTTATTTCTATTTTAAAAGTTGAAAAGACTTTAAAATAAATAAAAAAAGTCCTAATTTTGAACATTTAAATTTAAATTTAAGATGAATTTAAATTAGTTTAATTTGTTTTTAAAAATTGTTATGTAACTCAACTATAAAACATTTAAACATTGGGGTTATAAAATAGATAATTACTATCTAATAAAAAACAATATTAACACAAGCACATTAATCCTTAATAAATTTTTTATAACATTTTTTCTTAATTTAAAAAAAAAAAAAAAAAAAAAACATTTTCCTTAAATTTATTTGATGTTAATTAAAAATAATCTTAATAATAATAATATCCCCACCTTGTCACTATACTTAGGAAAGATAAATTTTAAGTATATGTATATCTCTACATTGTCTAAAAATATTTATATAAAATATAACTAAAAATATAATGACCATACTACTCTTTATTTAAATGGTTTGAGAATTAATGTTTGTGTGATTTTTATTTTTTTTCAATATTAGGGTTAAGATTATCCTATTAGAATTATGATTAGGATTATTTCTACATGGTTAAGGTTAGGATATTCTATTAGAGTTAGAATTAGGGTTATTTCTACTTTAAAAGTTTAAAATATTGTAAAATAAAAAAATCATAATTTTCACTATGAAAAATTACAATTTTAAATAAAAGTTTCAATTTCATATTTCAATTTCATTAATATTAACTTAAAAAATTGAAGAACATTATTAAAAGAAAAATATAAATTATTATTT
>SNQJ01S0163266.1:3452-27455 GCA_010110895.2 Picea sitchensis | reverse complement strand
TGATTTTCCACTTGTAATAATCAGTCCAGAGGTAGTTCCAACTTGTTCCCCACTCATAGAGTCATGGTCAGCTAATTTTTAACATGGTTGTTCCATTTGTCCTCCTGCAGTTAATATAAATATTCAGTTGTGATACAAGTGTCATAGTCAAATAGTTAGTTGAGTCCAAAGAGATCTCTTCCCAATAGTCATAATAATTAAATACAATTATTAAATTCAAAATTCAAAATTTCCATAAATGGAAAAAAAAATTCCAGATTCGAATTTGCCAAAAACAGAAATAAATTTCCAACACACAAAAATAAAAATATTTTATTTTTGGGGATGTCACATCCTTTCCCCCTTTAGTAAAACACTGTCCTCAATGTTCTTTCCTTTCCTGGAACAGGATTGGATGAGATTTCCACAAATCTCCTTCCAATTCCGAAGTGGCCTCATCAGGACTAAAGTGCTTCCATTGCACCTTTACATGAGCGACAACTCTGTTCCGAAGTGCTATTTCTCTCCGGTCCAAAATGTGCAGGGGTTCCACCTAGAACTCGCCTTCGAGTTCCATCTGCACCAAGTTCCAATCAATCATATGAGTAGAATCATGAATATACTTCTTCAACAAAGAAACATGAAATACATTATGAATTCTTAGATTAGTTGGAAGTGCAAGTTGATATGCTACAGGTCCAATTTGAGCTAGTATCTCGAAGGGCCCACAAAACCTGGGTGCCAGCTTGGCACAGTTCCCCAACTTCAGCGAGATTTTTCAGGCTTTGACCTTCAAATAAACATGGTCTCCCACTTGAAATTCCAAGTGTCTTCTTTTCTAATCTTCATAGCTCTTCTGCCTGTTCTGTGCTTCTTTAAAGTCTTGTTGTACTTTCTTTACCATGTTCTACATTTCTTGGAGCATCTCTGGTCCAACCATGAATCTGTCAGTCGAGTTATCCCAGCTAATTGGAGTTGTACACTTCCTGCCATACAGTGTTTTGAAAGGGCTCAACTTAGCCGAGGTTTGGTACCCATTGTTATATGCAAATTCTACCAAGTGTAGGTAGTCTTCCCACTTGTTCAGCTTTGTTCTTACATACATGCAGAGCATATCCTCTATTATTTGATTTGTCCTTTCGGTCTGTCCATACATTTGTAGATGATAGCTCGTACTGAAATTCAAATTAGTATTTAGCCCTGCAAACAATTCCCTCCAAAAAGCAGATGTGAATTTTACGTCTTTATCTGAAATCACCATTTTAGGAATACCATGCAGTCTAAAAATTTCTTTCATGAATATTTCAGCAATGTTAATAGCTTTAAAAGTAGACTTTACAGGAATAAAGTGTGCAGACTTATTGAGTTTATCGATTACAACCATGATAGAATCATTTTGTTTCTAAGTTTTAGGCAAACCTGTTATAAAGTCCAGTGATATGGTCTCCCATTTCCATTCTGGTACTGGTAATGGATGTAATACACTGGTTGGATGCTGGTGTTCGGCCTTAACTTGCTGACAATCTTGGCACCTATCCAAGTACTCTGATGCTTCACCCTTCATATTAGGCCAGTAAAATAGTTTTTTGAGTGTTGTTATTGTTTTCTGGTAACCTGGATGGCCAGAATACGGTTTCATATGCACTTCGTCTAAAATGGTTAATTTTAGCTCTGCTGAATCTGGTATGTAAAGTCTATTTTTAAATCTTAAAAGTCCCTTCTTGTCGATACTTATATCTGGTTTATCTGAGTTTGTGATACTATTTTGAAATTCTGCCATTATCTTAGTGTAATTTCCATCATTGATACCTGTCGTCCTTATTCTTTGTTCCTGATCACTTTCTGCTCTGCTGATGTTTATCTCAAATAACCCATTTATTCTGTGGCTTAAAGCATCTTCTACTTTATTTTCCTTACCCTTGATATGTCTGACCTCGAAGTCGAATTCGCTCAGGAAGGCTAGCCACCTTGCTTGTCTTGCATTAAGGTCTAGTTGGTTAAACAAATATTTCACCCCACTATTATCTGTCAATAGTAAGAATTTTCTGCCCATTATATAGTGTCGCCACATTTTTAAGGCATGCATTACTACTGCTAATTCTAAGTCATGAGTAACATAATTTCGTTCGTGTTCTTTTAATTTCCAGGATTCATAGAAAATCACGTGCCCTTACTGAGTTAGAACACAACCTAGTGCCTCTTTACTTGCATCAACACATACTGTGAAGTCTTTATCTGGGTCTGCTACCTTCAAAATGGGTGTTGATGTCAATAATTCTTTTAAATTGTTAAAACTGTCTTGACACTTTTGTGACCAGTTAAACTTGGTCTCTTTCTTTTGTAATGACGTGATAGGGTAGGCTATCTTGGAGAACCCTTCTATAAATCTACGATAATATCCGGTGATTCCCATGAACGACCGGATATCTTCCACATCCTTAGGCACTGGCCATTCCATAATGGATTTTATCTTTTCCGGGTCTACGACAATACCTTCCGAGGAAATGAAATGTCCTAAATATTGTATTTCTTTTTGATAAAAATCACATTTGTCGAATTTTCCGTATAGTTTGTGTTTCCTTACTGTTTGCAGAACTATTCGTAAGTGTTCATCATGTTCCTCCTTCGTTTTTGAATAGACTAGAATATCATCGATAAATACTACTACGAACGTGTCTAAGTACTGGCTAAAAATGTTGTTCATCAAGCACATAAATGTGGCTGGTGCATTAGTGAGTCTGAAAGGTATGACTACAAACTCGTAGTGTCTGTATCTTGTTCGAAAAGCTGTTTTGTTTATGTCTTGGTCTTTTATCCTAACTTGATGATATCCAAATCGTAAATCCAATTTTGAGAATATCTTAGCCCCACCAACTTGATTGAACAAATCATTTATCCTGGGTAAGGGGTATTTGTTCTTAATGGTCACTTTGTTCGGTTGTCTATAATTGATACATAGTCTTAAGACTTAGAGTACCGTCTTTTTTTTTTTCACAAAGAGGACTGGTGCTCCCCATGGCGAGACACTTGGTCTGATATACTCTTTATCCAACAATTCCTGTAATTGTATTTTTAATTCTGTTAGTTCTAGGAAACTCATGCGGTAGGGTGCTTTCGAGATAGGGGTTGATCCGGGTAGTAACTCTATGGAGAAATCTATTTCTCTCCTAGGAGGCAATTCTGGTATCTCATCAACAAACATGTCTCTGAATTCACGTAGGACAACAAAGTCTTCTAACTTGGGCTTATCTTCTTTTTCTAATAGATTCGTTACTTGGATGGTGTAAACTTGACATCCCTTCCTAATACATTTCTTGAGTTGCATCGTTGAAACTTGTCTGACTAATGCAGGTTTTGGCATTCCTTGGGTTGTTCTAACAGTGCCAAAATTATCTTTATAGTTAAGTATCTTTGTATAACAATCTAGTACTGCTTTGTGTTGATCCAACCAATCCATCCCAATAATCATATCATAAGACCATAGTGGTAGGATGTTCAGATTGGTCCTTATCTTTTGACCATCTAAGATGAACTCAAGGTTAGAAATAAAGTTAACTACCTTTCTTTTAGCACCTGTTGCTAGTTGTACAAGCCAAGATTTTTCGTGCTTTTGTTTCTTAAGTCTATTTGACTCTACTACATCGGAAGTAATATAACTTAATGTATCTCTAGGTTCAATTAAAACATAAATTCTGGTGTCATGGATTTTACCTTTGACTTCTACCACCGAGGACTAGTGGTCAGCTTGTCGACCATCTATGGCTACATTTATCCGATGCAGACTTTTGCCCATGTCACCCACTGTCGAGGCTTCCTGCAAATTGTGAACAACAGTTTTGTTTGCTGCAATTAAACATGGACAATTCCTCCTTAGATGAGACTCTCCACACTCCCAACACTTTAACGGCCCATGTGAGTTGTCCCCAAACTTATTCGTTCCCAGGTTTACCGATTTACCGCTACCTTGCGTGTTCGGATGATTGGAGTGAAAATGCTTCCTTGGGAAACTTTTTGCTGCATTTCGATAAGGAGCTGGCTGGTATCCCTTCTTTCAATGGTTTATTCCATCTTGTTTCTTATCCTTCCAGGTCTTGGGAAACTCTACCCATTGTTTATACTGGTCATATCACATTCGTGCTTTCCTGAATGCCTCACTCAAGGATTTGGGGTTGTCAAACTCAATTCTGTCCCTGTAGGACTGTGGTAAACAGCTTAAGAATTGTTGGATTTTGACCTAATCCTCCCGGATGTATGGTACGAACCTTAGTAGTTCCATAAATTTATTTATAAGGTCCTCCATCGTCATTTGTCCGAGTCATAACTCATAGAATTCTTTCGTCTTCCTTTCATAATAGCTTTCAGAAAGGTATTGTTTCTTAAAATAATTTTTAAAGTCGGACCATTCCAACTGTTTATCCTTTAGGCCCTTGGCCAATTTCGGGTCCTACCACCAAATGCTGGCCTTCCCCTTTAGATTGTAGATGGCCATTTTGACCTTCATGTTGCTGGAATAGTTGTAGATTTGGAAGTATTTTTTGATGTCCAACAACCATACCTCGACTTCTTCTCTTGTCCTGGATTCTCCATCAAAAGTAGCTGGTTTAATCTTTTTAAATTCTCCTTCAAGGTGGTCTGTTTGTTTTCTTTTTCTGTCTGGTATGGTTTTGTCTTCAGCTGAAGGTGTCCCTTCAGACGAACTGTCTCCTTTTTCTGTTTTTGCACCAAAATTCTTGGAGGCCCTTTTGCTAACCTCTTCCTCATGGTTATCATCTTTTGGACTTTTCTTGGTTACTATACTATGTAACAGGACTTCATTTATCTCTTGTTGTTCCTGCTATGCCTTCTTCACTTTTTCATTGTCAGCCTTGAAAACCTGTAGTTCAACAATAAGGTTCCTCATTGTTTCCAACACCTCTCTGGGTGAGCTTCCATCACTGTTCTGTCTTAGATCTCTAGGAGGTCCTTGTTGCGGATTCTCTTCCACCCTGATTTCTGCACCTTCTTGAGCTGCCATTATTCAACACAAAACAAAAAAGCTTTCTGTTTGTAATCCACAAGATTTATTAGTTTTTTCATAAATCAAAATATATACTAAGAAATTAATGTGGCCCTGTTCATACCCAATGTTGTAACTTTTTCTCTGATACCATATGTAATGAACCTCAAATTTACCATAATTTTTTTTTTCTATGACATAATTCAACTTTGTTTAAGCTTAGAATTTAAGAGAAGGTAAGATTCAATTCGATCCATAATGGCATTATTACACCAGTCTAGTTTACTTCTAACAGGAAATTGTCAAAGTAATCAGTTCTGCACACTTAGGTACACTTGTGATTGCAAGTCTGGATCTTCATGATTGCTCAAATAGTAGGTGACTTGACTGTCGACTATGTGTGCACGTAAAGGAGAATATTATCATTTTACTATAGAAAAATTCGCTTTAACTCTCCATTAACGTCTGTACTTAATTCCACCTACAATTAAACATATATCTATATCTTCTCCATATAATAATTTAGGTACTAGTCATGCCCCGTATACCATGACCTGTAAAATGAACCGTTATTATTATACTCCTATCCCAGATGAAGATCCTCCAACATTTTCTACCAATCCATTCATTACAGTATTTGAGGTGTTCCTATAACAATAATTCCTACTATGTTCCTACAACTTTGTGAAGAAACAGAGGTCAATCGGGTTTCAGTGACCACAAGTGTCGAATAAAACAAAGGACCCTGTTGTTTGCCAAAATCCAAAATACGGAACGATTGTGGGGCAGCATTTAAGGGTTTCAGGATTCAGGGTTTCGCGATTACAGGAGCCAGACATCAACACACAACATTTCCTGAAATTGCAAAAAAATGTCGAGCACTTCGGGGTTTCGGGGTTCGAGATTTTGTGAATACAAAAGTCAATCATCAACACACAACAACTCCCGAAATTGCGAAAGGTGATCAATACTTCAGGAATTTGGAATTCGGGATTTCACGAGCGCAAGTGCCCAAACAACAACATATACAAGCCTCTGAAATGAAAAAAAGGAAAGGTGGGTCCCGCACTTTAGGATTTCGGGGTTCGGAACTTCGCGAGTTCCGGTGTCCAAACATTGACATAAACAAATTTTCGAAATGCGAAAAAATGAAAAGGTGGGACCCGCATTTTGGCATTTCGGGGTTCGGAACTTCGTGAGTTCTGGTGTCCAAACATCGACATAAACAAATTTCTGAAATGCGAAAAAAGAAAAGGTGAGACTCGCATTTTGGGATTTCGAGGTTCGGGGTTTCACGGTTTTCATACTCAACATATAACAATTCCTGTATTACGAAAAAGAAAGGAACTAACATTTCAAGATTTTGTGATTCAGGGTTTGTAACTACCAACAACAAAACACAACAACTCCTGAATTTCGAAAGGTGAAAGGATGTGGGACCAACACTTCAGAATTTTCGGGATTCGGGATTTCAGGGTTCAAATGCCAAATATCCAACATAAATAAACTTCTGAAAAGATGCGAAAAAAAGAATATGGGACCCGCATTTCAGGGCTTCGGGGTTCGAAACTTCGTGAGTTCAAGTGCCCCAAACCTCTTATGCAACCAACATCTGAAATGTGAAAAGTGGAAGTTGCGGGATTTCGGGATTCGAAACTTCGCGAGTTCAGAATCCATACATCAATATACACGAACCTTCGAAAGGCGAAAAGAAAGATTGGACTAAGTTTTCATGTTGAAAATAATTAAGGCAACGATTCAATCAAAACGCAAAGGAAGAGAGTACTCTGCTTCTACTAGAACTCTTCACACTATTTTCATCACTCCCTATTCTTTATCCTTTGCGGTTACTCTTGATTTCCATTTTCTGGGAGAACTCTTACTTTCATTTCTGAGAGACCGAAGGTGTAGAAGGATATGATGTTCCTTTATCTCACAAAATTCTGAAACCCTGAGGCTTAGGAATTGTACATGCACAAAAGGGCACAAAGGATAAAATTTTCTGTATAAGGTAAATTCTATAATATTCCACTTAGAGCCTCTTTTAATCAATGCATTAAATGTCAACAGTACTATATCTGTGCATCTTTGTAATAAATGATTTAGAATATCATTCCATCAGAGATTGGTCATTATAAATGATGTTCCGAGGGATCTGAGTTTGGTTCCCTGAGGATTTATCTACAGAGAGGATCTTTCTCCTTATCGTTAATCTCCTCCTTTCCTTACTTACTTATAGAAATATAATTACAGATTTTCTTCACATATATTCCCCACAACAAACAGAAATGGAAAACATTACAGTTCCAATTTAATCAATACAATGCATCAGAAAAAAAAATCATTCAAACAGAGAGTGGACATCATTCTAGTTTGGATTTAATATGGCATTGAAATAAAAACATAGCCATTCATAATAGAAAGGGGTAGATCAACATATCTGAATCCAATTCACAAGAAGACAAAGGGAACAACCACGTTCCTCCCAACCATACAACAGGGCAGCCAAAGTCACTTGCCCGATTCACCCCCTAGCCTGACCATGAATCCATGAGGGCGAACTTGGAGACTCCTCCTCAGCAATGTCCTTCAATTCCAACAGTTATCCTCTTGCCTCGTACTTACTCAACAATGTTCATAACAACAAGGCGATTCTGTTTCAGCAAGGTCCTCTTGCCTCACACTCAATCTACAGTGTTCATAACAGCAAGAAAGCTCCAAAATCTTTTCCCCAGCATGCTTGGCAGCGTCCTGCCTCCTCACATATGCTATTTATCCATTTTTCCCAGGTCTTTTCCCTCCTTTGGGGATTTTCRCAGCTTTCTTCATCCCTGATTCTTAGGGGTTTCCAGTGGCCAAATCTCTGATTTTCCACTTGTAATAATCAGCCCAGAGGYAGTTCCAACTTGTTCCCCACTCATGGAGTCATGGTCAGCTGATTTTTAACATGGTTGTTCCATTTGTCCTCTTATAGTTAATATAAATATTCGGTTGTGATACAAGTGTCATAGTCAAATAGTTAGTTGAGTCCAAACAGATCTCTGCCCAACAGTCACAATAATTAAATACAATTATTAAATTCGAAATTCGAAATTTCCATAAATGAAATTTTTTTTCCAGATTCGAATTTGCCAAAAACGGAAATAAATATCCAGCACACAAAAATAATTATTTTTGAGGATGTCACAACACTTAAGAATAGTCCCGCAAACACTAAGGAAACACAAACTATACACAAAATTCGACAAATGTGACTTTTATCGAAAAGAAATACAATATTTAGGACATGTCATTTCCTCGAAAGGTCTTGTCGTAGACCCGGAAAAGATAAAAGCCATTATGGAATGTCCAGTACCTAAGGATGTGGAAGATATCCGGTCATTCATGGGAATCACCGAATATTATCGCAGATTTATAGAAGGGTTCTCCAAGATAGCCTACCTTATCACGTCATTACAAAATAAAGGGACCAAATTTAACTGGTCGCAAAAGTGTCAAGACAATTTTAAAAAGCTAAAATAATTATTGACATCGGTGCCTATTTTGAAGGTAGACGACCTAGATAAAGACTTCAAAGTATGTGTTGATGCAACTAAAGAGGGACTAGGTGGTGTTCTAACTCAGGAAGGACACATGATTTGTTATGAGTCCTTGAAATTAAAGGAACACAAGCGAAACTATGTCACTCATGACTTAGAATTGGCGGAGTAATACATGCCTTAAAAATGTGGCGACACTGTATAATGGGCAGAAAATTCTTAATATTGACGGATAATAGTGAGGTGAACTATCTGTTTAACCAACTAGACCTTAATGCAAGACAAGCAAGGTGGCTAGCCTTCTTGAGCGAATTCGACTTCAAGGTCAGACATATCAAGGGTAAGGAAAAAAAGTAGTAGATGCATTAAGCAGAAGAGTCCATGGGTTATTTGAGATAAACATGAATAAGGACGACAGGTATCAACGATGGAAATTACACTAAGATAATGGCAGAATTTCAAAATAGTATCGCAAACTCAGATAAACCAGATATAAGTATCGACAAGAAAGGACTATTAAGATTTAAAAACAGACTTTACATACTAGATTCAACAAAGCTAAAATTAACTATTTTAGATGAAGTGCATAAGAAACCGTATTCTGGCCATTCAGGTTACCAAAAAACAATAACTGCACTCAAAAAACTATTTTACTAGCCTAATATGAAGGGAGAAATAGCAGAGCACTTGGCTAGGTGCCAAGATTGTCAGCAGGTTAAGGCCGAACACCATCATCCAGCCGGCCTATTACACCCATTACCAGTACCATAATGGAAATGGGAGACCATATCTTTGGACTTTATAATAGGTTTGCCTACAACTCCAGTTAGCTAGGATAACCCGACTGACAGACTCATGGTTGGACTAGAGATGCTCCAAGAAATGGAGAACATGGTAAGGAAAGTACAATAGAACTTGAAAGAAGCACAAGACAGACATAAGAGCTATGCGGATCAGAAAAAAAAGACACTTGGAATTTCAAGTGGGAGACCATGTTTACTTGAAGGTCAAAGCTCAAAAAAGCTCGTTGAAGTTGGGGAACTGTGCCAAGTTGGCACCCAGGTTTTGTGGGCCCTTCGAGATATTAGCTTGAATTGGACTCGTAGCATATCATCTTGCACTTCCAACGAATCTAATAATTCATAATGTATTTCATGTTTCTTTGTTGAAAAAGTATATTCATGACCCTACTCATATGATTGATTGGAACTTGGTGCAGGTGGAACCCGAAGGTGAGTTCCAGGTGGAACCCCTACGCATTTTGGACTGAAGAGAAATAGCACTTCGGAATAGATTCATCGCTCAGGTAAAGGTGCAATGGAATCACTTTAGTCCTGAGGAGGCCACTTGGTAATTGGAGGGAGATTTGTGGAAATCTCATCCAATCCTGTTCCGGGAAAGGAACGAACACTGAGGAAAGTGTTTTACTGAAGGGGGAAAGGATGTGACATCCCCCAAAAATAAAATATTTTTATTTTTGTGTGCTGGAAATTTATTTTCGTTTTTGGCAAATTTGAATCTGAATTTTTTTTACCATTTATGGAAATTTCAAATTTTGAATTTAATAATTGTATTTAATTATTTTGACTAGTGGGAAGAGATCTATTTGGACTCAACTAACTATTTGACTATGACACTTGTATCACAACATAATATTTATATTAATTGTAGGAGGACAAATGGAACAACCATGTTAAAAATCAGCTGACCATGACTCCATGAGTGGGAAACTTGTTGGAACTGCCTTTGGGATGATTATTACAAGTGGAAAATCAGAGATTTGGCCACTGGCACCCCTGAAAATCAGGAATTAAGAAAAGCTGCAAAAATCCCCAAAAGAGGGAAAAAGACCTAAGCAAAAATTGATAAATAGCATATGCGAGGAGGCAGGACGCTGCCAAGTATGATGGGGAAAGGATTTCAAGTCCTCTTGCTGTTATGAGCACTACCGATCAAGTGTGAGGCAAGGGGATAACTGCTGAAAAATTTGGAATATTGTTGAGGAGTCTCCAAGTTCACCCTCATGGATTCATGGTCAGACTAGGGGGTGAACTGAGAAAGTGATTTGGTTGCCCTGTTCTACGGTTGGGAGGAACGTGGTTGTTCCCTTTGTCTTCCCGCGGATTGAATTCAGATATGTTGATCTACCCCTCTCTATTTTGAATGGCTATGTTTGATTGATGTCAGGTATCTGTTGAGTGATTATATCTAATTGCATTAATGTAAACCTTTCCCTCTCTGTTCTCGAATGTTTTGTGTGTAACTGATATTTTGCATCTAATTGTTCTAAATTTGAAATAATTCTTTCAATGGATGACATTTATTGTGGTATTAAATTTACAATCGCAGTCTAAATTATGGAGTGGTCCCTCCCAAAATCTGGAAGTAGTAGGCAAATTCCTTTTTTTATACAAGTTGAGTTTAAGAATTCCGATCCATCTATGGGTTAGGTTTAATCTGAAGTTGAGATGCTAGGATACTCTGTGTGTGAAGAAGACCAATCTATGTACATATAGTTTTATTTCTGTGTCTAAAGTATTAAACAGATCTAAAACTGAGCAAATCAGAATTGAGTAAATTTGTGCCGAAAGGAAATAGGTAAATGCATCATTAAATTTCTGAACAATCTTGCCCCTTAAAGAGATTTTTTGTTTCTTACATTAAGAATTGAAGAGAAATATGAAATAGCAAGAACCTTAAGGATCACAGGGATACTCATATAATTACCTACATATATGTCTTTCACTATTTTGTATGAATTTTTTTGCATGCACTAACAACATGCAAACAAAGTACTAGATGTGTATAGAATGACAAAATTCGGAAGGTTAAAGAAATCTGGAAACCCCTTTTTTTCAGATGCTGAACAATCATGAGAATCAACACCTATCAGAGGATTTTTATGCTTTCTTTGTTGAGAATGGTCTACCCCTTTTCATAGTTGAGGTCTATGACGAATTTGGAAATTACCTTACAGAAAATTGTTACCTTGGTGTACCCTTTTATAAAGTCTATATGTTTAAAACTCATAAGTTTGGACTTTCTCAATTTTGACGAATATTGAATCCTTCTACACCTATTTTCTCACAGAACGAAAGCAAAAACACTAGTAAAGGACAAAGATCATGAAATTTTGAGATAATGTGAAAATTTCAGTAGAAGTAGAGTACTCTCTTCCTTTGCGTTTTGACTGATTTATCACCTTAGTTTTTCAACAAAAGATATTGCAATCTTCTAATCCAACCCTTCCACTTTCTACATTCGAAAGTTTGTTATATAAGAGGTTTGGAGCACTTGAACTCATGAAGTTCCGAACCTCGAAACCCCGAAGCGCTAGTCCAACTTTCTCTTTTTTCGCATTTCGGAGGTTTGTTACATGAGATGTTGGGGCACTTGAACTCACGAAGTCCCCAACCCCGAAAACTCCAAAGTGTTGATCCCACTTACCTTTTTCGCAATTTCAGGATTTGTTGTGTGTGGATATTTGACTTTGTACTTGCGAAATCTCGAACTCTGAAATCTTGAAATACTGGTCACTTTTCGCAATTTCGGAAGTTTCCGTGTGTTGATGTTTGGCTTTGTACTCGCGAAATCCCGAATGCCGAAATCCCGAAATGTTGGTCACTTTTCGCAATTTCAAAAGTTGTCATGTATTGATGTTTGGCTTTATACTCGTGAAATCCCGAATGCCGAAATCCCGAAATGATGGTCACTTTTCGCAATTTCGGGAGTTGCCGTGTGTTGATGTTTGACTTTGTACCCGCGAAATCTCGAACTCCGAAATCCTGAAATGCTGGTCACTTTTCGCAATTTTGGAAGTTGTTGGGTGTTGATGTTTGGCTTTGTACTCGCGAAATCCCGAATGCCGAAATCTCGAAATGTTGGTCACTTTTCACAATTTTGAAAGTTGTTGTGTGTTAATGTTTGGCTTCTGTACTCGCGAAACCCCGAAACCCCCAAGTGTTGGGCCCATAGTCTTTCCGGATTTCGGATATTCGGAAAACAGCAGAATCAGTGGTTTTGTTCGACACTTTTAATCGCCGAAAACCTGTTTGAGCACTGTCTTTCACAAAACACTGTAGGAGCACAATAGGAATTATTGGTTATATGAATAACTCTCTAACACGGTAAGGAATGGACTGGTAGAATTGATGGAGAATTTTCATCCGAGACAGAGGTAGGATAAAAGATAACAGATAACATTATGAGTCACTGTGTACAGGGCGTGACAAGTACAAAATTTGTGGTATTGGAAGGTTTTCATCTAGTTAAACCGATGTTTAGTGTGATGTTTGTTTTTAGTTCTACTTGCCATGAAAACATGCACCTAAGTATTCGAATATTTTCATAATGAGACTGTTGTTTAATGTCATTATGGACATAATTAAATCTTACCTTCTCTTATACTCTGAGCTTAAATGGAATTTCGTCATAATTTTTTTATTTTTTTTTTGTGATTATGAGGTTCATTACAATTACATTTATATTTGATAAAAAAAATTCAAGTAATCACTGCTTAAAAAAATAAAAAATTAAAGTCATTAAAATTCAAGTTTTATGAAGGTTACATTTTAAAGCAAAACGAAGGCTTTATCACTAGAACCTAAAATAAAAATAAAAATAAGAAAAAAAAATGATATGAAAGATCGCATGGGTTTGGATACTATTGTAGGCAAAGGATGCCTACAATAAAAGACTTAGTGATAGATGACGAATGATTGGCAAAGAATTTAAATCTAAATATAACACTAGCATAGCTACATAATTGTAACAGATGAATATCTTATTTAATTCTAATATAAATTTTAATTAAAATTTATAAATGAAATAAATCTATAARTAATATTTATTAACCAAAATACAATTATATAGCACAATAACTACTTCATATTAATAACTTATTTACTTTAATTATATGATTGATTATATTGGATTTATATCATTTCCATATTTTTAATTAATAAAATATATAAATCTTTTCAAACTCTATAAACTTATAATATGTCCATTAATTCACTAATATCACAACGSCTGTTTCTTTTCTCTACGATAGTTTAATGAACGAAGAAACTACTACGCGATCTTCACATATTTATTTATAACGAAGAAACAAACAAACAGCTGGATCGAAGATGTAAACAAACGAACAGCTGGATTGAAGATGCAATTAAAATTTTCCAACTTATGTAGCCGTTTGCCTGGTGTAGATGGTTGTCAGGCTAATTTCACACACACGAGGTCCCCAGTTCGAACTTGGGCTTAGACACAGGAAAAAAAACGTATTTTGGGTTGGTTTCGTTACCTAACGAATGCACTGCCGTTCAAATGGATTACTGTGATGTAAAACTATGAAAAGCAGCACAGTTTATATTTGTATCCATCATCATGCACATCCAATTGCTTTATATATATATATATATATTGAGCCATAACCATACATTATCAGGCTCTCACGCTGCTAAAGCTTCTGCTACCAGCCACTCTTTCATCTCCTTGCCTGTTTTCTTCTCCACTGATACTGGTGATCACGAAGATTATAAGAGGATAGAAACATCGAGGATAGATACTGTAAAATCCTCAGGAAATCCATCACGAAGATTATAAGAGGATAGAAACATCGATTTATTCCATAAGAAAAATCACTATTCGTATACTGGAGTAAGCCTGTGTAGGTGGAAGTTTGAGCATACCTAATATGCTGAACACAGCTGGGCTTCAACCATTCCTCCCCGGTCTTTTATGTACAAGGCATTCATAAACATACAGAATAAAATGCTTAAGGTGGCTGTGCATACAACCTTTTCTGGGAATATCATGGCTGTGTCTTTTCTTCATCTTCGCATTCTCAAACGGTTGATTTTGCTGGGCAGTCGGAGATGATATGATGGGTGTAACAATCAGATCTTCAACACCAGTAGAGATGGATCTGATGGAACATGCTATCATACGAAGGCCGGCATCCACAGCCACAACATTACTCTCTCCCGATTCCCCTCTTGGAGTCTGATCATCAAAGCTAAAAATCTCATCTGCTGCTATGGGATGGTCAGGATGCATTGCTATAATATCCTTGGCCCTTCCTTCCAAGCTTTCTCTCATAATTTCAGAGTCTCTAGCTGTCGACAACTGTGAGCAGCTGGTTATATCGAAAGAAATCCAATTTGTTTCTGCAGAGAGGCGTATATCCCTTGCACTTTCTGCCAAGCTTTCTCTCATAATTTCAGAGTTTGTAGCTGTCGACAACTGTGAACAACTGGTTATATCGAAAGAAATCCCATTTGTTTCTGCAGAGAAGCATATATCCTTCGCACTTTCTGCCAAGCTTTCTCTCATAATTTCAGAGTCCATAGYTGTCGACCRTTGTGAACAGCTRGTTATATCAAAAGAAATCCCAGTTATTTCTGCAGMGAGGCGTCCATTACAGACTCTAGGAGTCTGTAATACCGGTAGATTATCAGGSATTTCCACCCTTTTCCATGCYCCTTTCACGTTACTCAAACTTACTATTCGATTTCCCCTTGAAAAATGCTTAACTGAATCCGTTTCTCCCCTGATGATCTGCACTGATGTCTTTAACGGAAACAGCTTGATCTCAGACTGGCTATATCTCTGGAGCACTCCCACGTCCTTGAATTCTTCGAGGAGTTTGGAGAGCTTTTGGAAACCTGAGGTTCAAATATTTGCCAGTTGACCTTTGGAAGTCCTGATAAATCCGGGATATGGGATATCCATTTCGAGACTCTTCCCTGTCCATGAGATCTAAAAGCCAAGATTTTAGAAGATCCATGGAAGCATTCTTACAGTCTGAGTGGCCAGAATTTGAGGTGACAGCCCTATTTTCGGTAAAGGCTGTGGCAAGATGCTGATGGGAAAACGAGATTTTTATTAATATAAGACTGGTTGAATAATCATTTGTACAAAATGATATAATTTACATGATTTGTTTTTATAAATGAAAGATATATAATTTATCAGTAAAAATTACATGGTAAAGAGAACGATCTCTATATTTGTTTTGTAAATAAAAATAAATTTAAAATAAAATAAATATAATGTTTCATTAATATATCTATATATAATTTTAAATTTTTTTATTAATATAAGATTAAATCTTTTTATTAATATAAGATTAGTTAAAATAGCATATTTTATATATATATATGATGATGATGATGATGATTAATGTCCATTAAAACAAGATCGAAAAAAGCATTAAGGGAAGCTTTCCAATCACCATATTTTTGTTGAGTTAAGAGGTTAGAAAGGTTGGTAGTGTGACAAATATTTTGAAAATAAAATATGGGTATAGGCTAGACAATCTAAAAGAAAGTGATTTTCATCTTTTTGTCACAAAGGTGACACACTCTTTCATCCCATGGTTTTTTAGGAATTGACCAACCCCAGTTTCACTATGGATCTCGTGAGAATTTGTTCTTATCTTAGCAATGCTTATTTTTTTCTTTACACTTGGTAAAACAGATAGATAATTTTGATCTTTTAGATTAAGGTTAGATTGCATTCTTATAATACCTTAATTTTCTTTTTTCCTTTTATCAATTTATTTATATATATAAACAAATTCAATCAATAGTATCAAAAAAGGACCATATAAACTTATTTTGCCAATAAAAACAAATTAAAGATAAATAAGATAAATGTGATGTTACATTGAAAACTACAGACCCTATCCAGATCCTATCCACACATGTTCTCAATGGCTTAGAGCCCATATTAAAGATAGATTTTAAATACTTAGTAAGAATATGCTGGGAAAAAAGCATTTTTTAAATAAATGAGATAACATTTGTAAATGTAATTTTTTTTTTAATTTTAGGCTGATCATGTAGAACTCGGAAGAAAATCTCCTGTAAAATTTAAAATTTAAAATAAAAATAAAGATTAGATTAAATTTAAAATTTAAAATAAAAATAAAGATTAGACTAGACTCTACAGATATGGAGTATACATTATACTTCTGAATATCTTCTGCTATATTTTTCAGTAATCAACACCGAGGCCTGAGACCGTTTGTTATCCACCTTTTGAGAATAACCTGATACTTCATAACTTTCCATGCATCTTTCCGTAATAGCACTGAACGGTTTCACTGCTCTCCATACCATCTTCGTGCAGTCCACTGCTTAATATCATGTCTCCCTTCGTTACTGGTGATGCTCTTTCGGTGCCTGTCAAGTATATATCCTTCAATGTAGCAAACAGCTTAACCGAGCTTGCATTTTTATTCGAAGTAACCGAGCTTAGAAAGCTTGCTATAACCTTGCCCGTGTCCGCTTCAAACTTCTCATAAACATTTGATATCTCAATGACGTCCCTAAAACACCCGCTGACAACCTCGCTTTAAAGCCACATTTTCAGGACATCCATGGACGCTTTGGCCTTACCTCCATATTTTCTGGTTACCAATCTCGAGTTTAACGTAGCTTTAATCAACGTCCTTCCCGCAGAATTAATAACCTCACTCATTGAAGTTTCAGCAGATTGTCTCTTATATTCAATCGCTGCAATCTCATTTTTTCTAGTGTTGATATCGTTATGACCCTTCGGTTTTCCAACAAGATCAGAATCGATATCCTCAGGCTTCCATTCTCTTTGAAATCCTGTTTGTACAGGGAATAGAAAAAGATCGCTCGGGGATACGCTCCTGAGCAACGCTACATCCTTAAACTCTTCAAGAAGTTTTACGAGCTTAGGAAACCCTAGATAATGGAGGTCTAGAACTTTCCCATTGGCCTTCATAAATTCTGGATGAATAAGTGATATAGGGTACCCTTATCTGCCATGCTCGTTCTTAAACAACTGAGGAAGCCAAGACTTTACATCGTCCATGGAAGCTTTCTCGAGGTTTGAATCCCGATAGCTTACGGTACAAAGCATTGGAATGTTGCGATCTTTATTAGTAGATCGGTTTATTCTGCTTGAGTGGGATACGCTTTCACTCTGCCCATAAATGTCATGTGGCACTGGGCAAGGCTTCCCATATTCACAGTTCGATCTAGGAGGAAATGCATTTGTGGGGATATAGGGCATATTGTCACCCATAATGAGAACACCAGAAGGCCAACGTCTCGTAAAAGTTGACAAAGTTGTCAAAGAGAACTTATTTTCAATATAAGGGATGACACCCGTCGGGTCGAAATATGTAGGGTTGGTATAATGGACGTTCCTCGTAGAATCAAAAACTACAAAGGGTGATGACTGTAAGAGGACCCTCCATTCCACCCATTCAATTACCCCTGCAAATATGCTTTCCGCCATTTGATGAGCAGAGTAACAGACCAGAAATACTCCATAAGTCCTTTGAGAGAATCTATGTATTGTATTCGACAAATCAATATCGCCCACTATGAAAATAAGAATGGCTGGTGGGGATTCATCCATCGACCAGCACAAAATGTCCACCAACATTGCTTTCTCCACAGATTCTTTCCTTCCTACAAAACACAAAACCCCAATATAACCAGATTGTCCTTTCATTTTGAAAACACAGGAATATGGATATAAACAATATAGAAGTGAGCTTACCAGGCGGAACATGTCGGAGTCTAATGGCTGAATTTCCAAGCGTCTGCTTCAATCTTTCGTCCACTCTATCTTTCCAAGCGTCTGCGTCACTCTTTCCTCTACTCTATCAAAATTATCATAGGCGCAGAATTGATGAACGTGGCCATTGATTCTGAACGTATACAGTAACACATCGCTGAGTCGAGCTATGCTCTGAGAATTTATGTTTTGTGGGAAGGGGCAACTTTCCATATGCCACCAAATGGAAATTTTCCTCACGGTGGCAGGAGACCCCATTATTTCTCTGTTTTCAAATTCACTTTGCAAAAAAATTGGAAATTGGAACGTCAAACTTGTTCTGAAAACCTTCAACGGTGCTCCAGTATTGAAATCTGGCTAAATATTATTACAAATAGCTGTTTCAAAATATTTATGAACTGCATGTAACCCCACTTACGAACGGTCTAATCGTGTTTAAGGATAATATATCGTTCCGTATCCACTTTACATCAACAAATAAATTTTAATCAGAAATTTCATCTTCAGCCGTGTATTGTGATGGACAGAAACAACCAGTACTGCAAACAAAACGGGAAAAGATAAATATTATGGGGTTCAATGAAATTTATCTTTCGGCGATGTCACATCTCATTTATGGATTATAGGATAGAATTTCTGGCAACAATGCTCACAAACAACGAATAATGTGATAGCGAGCATGTCGTATTGAAAATATGTACTCGGAAGTCCGGTCATAAATATGCTCTTCAATGCAAGATTCATGTAAAATTGAAACAAGATTCACAAAGTGGTAATGTGGTCATAAGCCCCCTTTTTTTCTAGGACAGTGTACAAGACTATTGACACGCATAGCCCCTCTCTTTCGACTTTTTTCCAAGAAAAATTATCTCTAAATTTATATAGAGTATAAATTGCTGATAAAATCAGCAACGCCAGACCATAGCAAAGATTCAATCAACACCTATATATGTTCAAGAAGTAAACAAATCAACACAATCCCAGCAATAACACGCAGCTGCGGAAACAAAGTGAAACAAAACAAGGCAGTAAAACCCATTAAAACCAGCCAAGAAGCTTAAACCAAGTCGCGACTTCAATAGGACCTCAAAGTGTTTGATCAGACACCGCACGCCGCAACCGGACCTCAAAGTGTAGACCATATCACTGCATGCCCTCAAAATGGACCTCAAAGATCTGGTCCAAACCCTCAAGAAGGAGAACAAAATGAGGCACAAGAAGAAGCTTTGGGAAGAATGGCATCGAACAAGCAGCTGGAAGAAACGACGCTGACAACAGAGAGGCCCCACAAAGACTCACAATGCTTCCACGACCGCTTACATCACCAAACGATCCACCATCACGGCCAATACCCCATCCATCAATAATCAAGCTCCATCCGGTCGCAAAATAGAAATTTATCAGTCTCGAAGTCGATAAACCGACAACATCCGCCAGCCTCACGACAGTCCACGCCGCTTCAAAGAATGGAGCTCCACCTCGATTCCGTTAGCCACGCCACCCGTATCCACCGGCCGACGCCAATCGTGAACCAACAAAGTCGCCTCCGTCCACCACTGAATGTAAATGAGAGAACAAATTTCCAAGTTTCACCACGAAGAAAGGAAAAAACCAGGGATGCGGCTAGTAAGACCTAGCCGCAGAGCCCTCAAATTCAAAACCCTAAAACGACTCTCAAACCCCCGCTCGACCTCCCACACAGGCATCAAACTCTGAATTACTATAATATGCACCCTATGCATACTTAAGACTTGTAATGCTCTTAATCCCATCAGTCATAAAAGGAGTAGATGCAACTTTAACTTACTGTTCATATAAGGAGTTTATATATGGTTCTGAAGGAATGTTATGATTCAATTTCAATAAAAGTTATGCATTCACTTAAAGTTAAATGCGTTTAAGATAGAAAAAGATTATGTAAACATTGTATCCATATTAAAGTATTCGTATAGTTGGATGAAGTTAGGGTTAATAAATCCAATAACTAGATCTCAAGTACGTTCTAAAAATTGCAAACTTTATTTTGGCATACAACATTCAAGTTTAGTGAATTAAGTTTGACATAATTGATTGTGTCCAGTGCATTCTCATTGCATTACATTTGATGTGTGAAATTAAACTTAAAATCCCATAAGGATATTATGGTTAATTATTGTTAATGGTTATTAGGGTTAATTATTGTTAATAATAGCCCTGGATGGGCTACTGCCACGTAGCCCAAGGGAGGCCACGCAACTGTCCCATGAAATCAACCATAAATATAGCCAATTGTCGTCTCTCACCCAAGTCTTGAATGGAGGGCGACCATAAAATCTTGCAGAGGAAGGGAGGATAGCTCCCCCATGTCATATTAATGGAGGCCTGGATGATTAATGTGTTGAGTACGGGTGGTAGCATAGCGGTCATTCCCACCACTCGGTTAACTATCCAGCTTAGCCATGGATTTCAACACTTTGCCTCAGCACTCTGTCACGTCGCTCTTCCCGAGAATTGGGTTTTGGCACAGTTGGTTCTCTTGGTTTTGGTTCTTCTCCCCCCAGGCTTCGCCATGCCGAGAGAGAGAGGAAAGCCCAAGCGAGGTCCTGCCTGGTACAGTCATGCTGCCAGGAAGAGACGCGTGCATAATTTGGAGCAAGCTTTGTCAATTTCCTAGACACAATGAATTGCGTGGCCTCACATTCCTCCAATGGCCTTTGTGGAGGAGGAATTCTCGGAGGAACCAATCCAGGTCCCACCAAAATCCCTCCTCTACACAGTCCTAGATGACTACTTTCGCCCGAGCACCAGTGGGGCTGTTACAGGTATAAAGGCGGCCATGGATGGTGCCACTTGCATTGTTTAGGAAGAATTCTCGGAGGAATTCGTCCACACTGTCTCGGATATGCACATTCGCCCCGACACTAGTGAGGTGGTTACAGGAGTAGTGGCGTCTATGGAGGGCGCCACTTGCATTATTGAGGAGGAGTTCCCCATCATGGCACCTCCACCGTTGAACAAAATTGAGGAATGCGACCATACTCCACCCAACCTCTTCATCCTAGAGCAACTGGAGCTTATTTTTGACATAAGAGGTTATATGGCAGACCAACTCCATCGAGACACCCTCATCAACCGCATTGACATGTTGTTCGATGCCTTCTCGAACACACTTGCCAAGAAGAGGTGCCTCACTTGCATGCAACCCTTCGTGCTCTAGCCCAATGATGGCATCCTTCATAGTGGTGCTCCGGATGACAGGTTCTGTGGTTCTCATAGCCCCTCTAATGTTGAAATCTGCACAGTTCTCTGAGCTCTACTGGCACAGTGATGGTGTTTTTTTTCTTGTCAACCTAGTTCGGTACTCTACTCATATAATGCCTAGTTTTAATCTTCAGAGTTTATTAATATGCTTAGCTTATATAGTCAGTGTTGTCAACGCTCCCATCCACCACCTTCTCTGGTTTCCAATTGGGCAGGGTGTAACAACCCTAGTAGATTATATGCTTAGGGATTATAAAAAAAAATAAAATTAGGTAATTAATTTTTCTAACATGTTATTAACTAAACAAAGATTGGTATAATGATATTAATCAAATATTAATTAATTAATTAATTAATTGTTATAATTTGATTAATTAATTAATTAATTAATTACCTATTACATTCAATGACATGGGTATTAAATTTAAAAGGGTTAATAAATTTAATTGTTTAAATTAAAGGATTACGTATACGCAGGGGATAAGGAGCATTAATAATCAGATAAGGAGCATTAATAATAGGATAAAGCATTAATAATCGGATAAGATAATAAATGTGTAGGTAAGGAAATAAATGAGGAGAAAGGGCGGTGAAGGAGGGATATGAGCGGAGGAGGTTTACGAAAGAAGGGGGATTTATCATTCTACTTGTTTTGGGGGGGATCATTTTTGGAGGGTTCTCTTGGATTTGCGCAGGGGAGTTGAGTTCTGTAGTCGGGAAGGATTAATACAGGGGGCACCGATTTGCTGGGGGTTTTGGGCACAGGGGCCAGGATATCCATATGGTATCCTGGAGCTAGGAAGTTGTTCTAGTTGGCAGGGTGGAAACACAGTTTGGGCAGAGTTGGTCCGTGGCTTCAAGCTGGGCAAGGCAACAACAAAGAAGCGGGTTGGACAACTGGGTCGACGGAGAAATTAGCATCAGGAAGAGGTAAAATTGTTTTATTATGTTACAAAATTATTATTCGTTGATAAATTTAACATGCATATGTGCTGAATTAAAAGAAATTATTGAGTTTTATGCATTCAAGTAGAAGTCACTGTTTCAGTTTATGGAATAAATTGATGTTTAAATTAATACGGTTATTACACAGGGCAAGTGGCGGATGCCCTTTTTTGGCCGAAAGCATAATAGTCGACCACATGTTTCACTTTCCACTAGTTTGGCGGAATAGGTGGCAGGCAAGTGACATGTATTAATTTTGTATTAATAGGAATTACCTCTTTTATATTTACAAAATAAAAATATTATTAATAATGATTATTATGGTTAGGATTAAATCAAGATTAGTGTTGGAGTTATTTCTATTAGAATTAGGGTTAAGGTTATTCCTATATAATTAGGGTTAGGATCTTCTTTCAGAGGTATATTTAGGTTTATTTCTATTTTAGAAGTTGAAAAGACTTTAAAATAAAATAAAAAATCATAATTTTAAACATTTAAATTTAAATTTAAGATGGTGTTGGAGTTATTTCTCTTAGAATTAGGGTTAAGGTTATTCCTATATAATTAGGGTTAGGATCCTCTTTCAGAGGTAGAGTTAGGTTTATTTCTATTTTAGAAGTTGAAAAGACTTTAAAATAAAATAAAAAATCATAATTTTAAACATTTAAATTTAAATTTAAGATGAATTTAAATTAGTTTAATTTGTTTTAAAAATTGTTATGTAACTCAACTATAAAACATTTAAACATTGGGGTTATAAAATAGCTAATTACTATCTAATAAAAACAAATATTAACTCAAGCACATTAATCCTTCATATTTTTTTTATAATATTTTTTCTTAATTTAAAAAAAAAAATATTTTCCTTAAATTTATTTGATGTTAACTAAAAATAACCTTAATAATAATAATATCCCCACCTTGTCACAATACTTAGGAGATAAATTTTAAGTATATGTATATCTCTACATTGTTTAAAAATATTTATATAAAATATAACTAAAAATATCATGATCATACTATTTATTTAAATGGTTTGAGAATTAATGTTTGTGAGAAATTTATTCTTTTCAATATTAGGGTTACACTTATCCTATTAAAATTATGGTTAGGGTTATTTCTACTTTAAAAGTTCATGATATTGTAAAATAGAAAAATCATAATTTTCACTATGAAAAATTACAATTTTAAATAAAATTTTCAATTTCATATTACAATTTCAATAATATTAACTTAAAAAATTGAAAAACATTATTAAAAGAAAAATATAAATTACTTATTTCAATAAAATATATAATGATATATTTTCCTATACATAAAAAAAAAATTGTAAAAATGAAAAGATGTGATATAACTACTAGATTACAATTTCAACAATCTTAATTATAAAAATGGAAAATGGAAACGTCTTGGCCACTCTCGAGTCACCCCGGTCTCAATCCCCATTTGCTTGGTCACCCAAACTAATGGTGCGCCCCTATTCAAATTTGCGCCCCTGAGGAGAGTTTTTGGTTAGAATCTGAGATATGGCTTGCGTGGTCACCTTCTCCTGTAGATCGCCTTCTTGTGAAGATCATAAAAACAATACAATAAGAAATGTATTGCTTACTATATAATTTATTTATTCAATAAAACATATTATGAGATTTTTGAATCTCTTTTGTAGAATAACAATAAATAAATAAAGAGAAATAAAGTTTATTACAAAATTAATTTATTTTAATCAAATGCATTTTTAAATAA
>SNQJ01S0163265.1:0-15421 GCA_010110895.2 Picea sitchensis | reverse complement strand
CCTTTCTTATCAATCGGTACAGGGTTGGAAACCCATTCTGTCAGAGCCATGGGATAAATAAAACCGGCTTTGAGAAGTTTTTCAACTTCGAGTTTGATAGTTGTCGCTTTACGTGGATGGACCAGACAAAGGTGCTGCTGGACTGGTTTAGCTCCGGGGTATGTCTTTATCTCATGTACAACAATAGGAGGGTCGATACCTGGCATCTCTTCGTAGCTCCAGGCAAAGATGTCACAAAATTCTTTAAACAGAGATGTATAAGTGACGATTTCCTCCGTAGAACACGAAGCTCCAATGTGAACATTTTCAACTATCCCAGGTTTAACTGATATATCAATGGGCATCGTGGGAGAAATGTTACTGAGGTTCCCTTTGGCAAACACATCATGTGTAGATCTGGGAACAGTCGATATGAAAACAACGGTCGATGGAGTCGAAATCTGTTGGTAATTCTCGAGAGTGTGTTGTTCCAGAAACAGTATGGAACGATGATGCCCATCGTCCCAAGGGGTGTCCTCCATGACGGACATGATCATCTAGTCAGTGGGAAAGATGACACGAAAAGGATCAGGAGACATCTCATCAAGAGAGGGTGTGGAAAGGGTTTCCGATTGAATGGCTTGATAAGCAGACTCAACCGGACTTAACGGCATGACGTCGCTAAAACAAGTATGAGCTCCTGGGTCAGGGACTATCCAAGGGTCAGAAGACACCAGAAACTCATGAGGTACAATGGAGATCATATTAATAGAAGCAACTGACAGGCGCGGAATATCGGGTGGGGGTGGTATGGGGAAAGTGCCCATTAACGAAGAGTCTTTTAAAAGGCCAACACCAACATTCTCATAACCCGGAGGGGTTTTAGCTATAAATGGCACGTTGCTAGTATGAGTATCAGAATTAAAGAAGGCAAGTTGATCAACCGTAACAACTTTTCCCTGATGAGGAAATCGTACGACACAGAAAAGTGTTGACACAACAACGTGCATGGAATCAATCCAACTACGACCAAGTAGAATATTATAATCTAGGGGAGCATCGAAAACTTCCACTTCAACTTGGACAGTCTTACCTTCTAGAGTAACAGGCAATAATGGAAGAACACCGTAAGGCTTAAAACCAGATCCATTGAAGGCTTTCAAAGTATTTTGTGATTCATTTAAAGGAGGAGAGCCAATGGCTTTCCAACAAGCAAAAGACATTACACACATAGAGGCACCCTCATTGATAATAGTTTGAAAAATATTCTTGTCAGCGACAACAACTTGTATCTAAAATGCAAGCTGAGGGGGTAACCTTGGAATATGATCTTCCAAGTCAAAGACTATTANTGGGCCAGATCTTCAACAATTCTATAGTTCTGGGCCGCACGAGCATGAGGATTGAAGGCCGATTTCTTAACGACACCTTTCGGGGGTGGTCGCAGAAATGTATCAAGGCTCGGTCGTTTGAGATGAAGAGGACCGTTCGTAGGTGGATTCGACGGAGAGGGTTGTACCAAAGCAAGAGGTAAATCGTCAACCTTCTCCTTAGATGGAGTATAGTCTTTGGCTCTAGTCGTGAGTGTCACATTGTCTTTCTTAGAATCACCGGTGCACATCAAAACATAGGATTTCGTAGAAGTAGATGGTTGGTCATGAATGACCAACGAAGCCTGTTGTTGAGATGGGAAGGGTTGAGACAAGACTGTCGGCGTAGATGGTTTCAGTGTTCCTTGAAGGAACTTAGTAACCTCGGCACGTTGAGGACAATCCTTCATGTAGTGATCATCACCACAGATAAGGCAAGGGTAGCGTGGTTTGTGCTTATCTCGATCTTCAACAGGAGGGGTTTTAGTTTGCTCATTCTGATTATTATTTTTGCTCTCCTTATTCTTGCCTCTCCCTTTGTTTGATTTATTTTTACCGGTCGGTGTAGATTGGACAGCGTTCACCTCAGAGGTTTTACCGGTGGAAGGGGCAGGAGACAGAGAATTTTGAACATTAGAAGATGTAGACTTAGGGGTTGTACTTGAAACAGAATGTGAGTGGACATGAGCAGTACCAATCACACCATCAACTGCATGTGAGGCAGCTGGAGAAGTTGAAGTGCTGGAAGTACCAGGATGAGGTAATTCAGGTAGAAAATCATAAAGTGTTCTCGTTTGTGAATAAACGAGATCAAGATATTGAGCACGTCTGATAGCCTGCTCTTCTGTAACAACACCACCCATGGCAATGTCTTTACCAATTTTGTTCACAAAAGATTTCGTAAACCATTCTGCTAGTAACTGATCAGGGAGTTCAAGTTTAATGAGACGTTGTCTCCTTCGCCACTCATGGATATGATCTGATATATGAGTGCCTTTAGTCTGTTTGAAAGAAGTCAAGATCTCAGTCCCAGTATCATAACGGATCGATAAGTGGTAATGTGTAAGAAAAGCCATAGCTAGGGTGTTGAAATCAGAAAAGAAACCTCATGGCAATTCAATATACCACTTCGCAGCAGAACCGGTAAGGGTTATTTGAAAAAGATGTAGACGAATGGAGTCATCCATCAATGATTTGGACGAACACCATAAGTGAAAAGTCATAACATGATTATTTGGGTCCTCTCCCGCCTTGCCATCAAATTTAGGAATGTCTGATGGAAGCTTTGCGGGAATAGCAGGCCATTGGGGAGAGTGACGAATAGGATCATTGAGAATCCTAGACAAATATGGCAAATCCAAAGTAGAAAGAAAAGGTAACTGTCGGTTTACTTGCAGGTATTGATGGCTTTGGGGTGGAAGCCCTGTCGACAAACCAGTAGGACCATAAGCAGTCTGTCCGTATAGGGAGGACCCTGGCTGATTCGGTGGTGGCTGGATAGGATAGTAGCCCCAAGGATTGTAACCTTGAGTTTGAGTAGGGACCTGAGGTTGAGTGGTTTGACCTTGACCCCAAATAGGATTAGTTATACCTAGATATGGTTGGCCTACAGTAGGGACAGTTTGCTTCCCCCCAGTGGAGTCACCAGTGGAATTGCCAATTTTGTTTTAGGATTAATCTGTAAGTGCGAACACAAACCGATCTCCCTAGATCCACCTGGATCTAGAACAAAACAGGACAGAATAATACTCTTTCCCTAGATTTAGACTGTTGAATGAACTAGGAGGCAAGAATCATGAACATACCTTATGATTCGCTTCCTTGGGTCTTTGTTGTTCCAGCTTCACTCCAATGCTCTTGAACCGTCCAGACCACAACAGTACAAACCAATCAAAGTGAAGACAACTCAATATATTCAACAGTTAATCTATACATATGATCAAGGAGTTATGTAATAAAGTGACATTAGCTTTATGGGAAAGAAACATATTACTGTATTAAATTGATAGAAAGCAAGAATTACAACCTGAGCCTTGATGTTGCAAATCTCCTTTTGATGGCTCCTAGCTCTGACACACACACTTGCTCATGCATGAAGAAGATCAACCACTTTTGATAACTTTGCTAAAGTTCCTAGCTGTTGTAACATCAGTCCTTCACACAATCTTCCACTAATTCTCTAATAAATCTCTTGCTAGTTTGCTTCTAACCTTTTCCATGAGCATTCCCCTCAATATATAGGAGAGAATGGATTAGTTACTTGGATAGGAATGATCCCAAGAAATTAGGAAAGCTAGTACTTAGATAACCATTCGAATGCCATCTCATCCTTCTAGAAGGTTCGAGAATTCATCTTTTCCCCTCTTTAGAAAGTGTTCGCACCCTAGTAGTTAGGCACAATGCAAACTTCTTGCACCCTGGCTTAAGGCAGCCTGCAAGAATAATGCATTCTCGCAGGCAAATGTATTGACAGCCCGTGAACCTTCCTCAAAACTGTGATTTCTGGAAAAAGATAAAGGTAACTTTTCTCAGGACAAAGTTCTAATGAAGAGCCTGAGTTCACCAACATCATCACATCATCATGACGACCAAAATTATGGATAACACACACGACTTAGCCATCCCAATCTTACATTACTACTCTTACTAGCATTATCACCCTTTCTTGCTTGCCTTTCATTTTCATTGCATGAATCTAAAGGACACCCCCATAAGCACTTATTCTTTTGAAATGAAGTTACATTGAAAGTGGAAAATTGTGTCCCGGTTGGGATTCACCCACAGAGGATGTTTGAGGAAACATCTAGAACACTCAGCTCATGTAACTTAGAGAGCTCTTCAGGAATTGGTCCACTCAAATAATTATGGGCCAAATCCAACTGCTCCAAAGTAGATATCCAACTAAGAGTTTCTGGTATTCTCCCTTTCAATTGATTCCAAGATAAATTCAACAACCGCAAGTGATTCATACCACCTATGCTTGCAGGGATTTCTCTTGTAAGATTATTGCAAAACAAATCAAATATAGTGTTTGTAGGCAAGAGATATGATAGATCATATTCACTTCCTTTCATATCAATTTCTATTCCTTCATCTTGGACATCTTCATATGACACATTTGCAAATTTGGAGAGTCTCTCAAGATGTGTCGGTATGTTTCCATTGAATTTGTTGTTGGATAAATCCAACACATGCAACTTGGTGAGATTTGTGATGCTCTGAGGAATACAACCATGTAAATTATTCAAGCCAAGACTTAAAACTCTCAAGTCATGAATTATGTCAATCTATTTTTCCTTAAATCTAGATGCTCAAGATGGGTACAATTGGCCAAAGATGTGGGTAGTGCCCCAGATAAATTATTAGAATGAGCAGAGAAACGTCTCATATTAATGTAATTTCCAAAGCCATTAGGAATCTTCCCCTCCAAATTGTTTTCTGATAGATCTAATATGTAAAGTGAAACCAAATCAATAATACTATCAGGAATACTCTCTGAAAGGTTGTTATTATATAAGTTTAGGTACCTGAGAGCCTTTAATTGACCTATGGTATATGGGATACACCCACTTAATTTGTTTGAATCCAAAAATAAAAACACCAATGAATGAAGCTTTTCTATGGCTCTTGGAATTGTCCCTGTAAAATTGTTGTTTGAGAGGTAAAGGTATTCAAGCTTCCTCAAATTGGTAATAGCTTCATATATGTTATCGGTGAGCTTGTTTTCAGAAAGATCTAGGTAGGTCAATTGAGTTAAATTGGCAAAGGCTACAGGGATGCTACTAATGAGCTCATTTCGAGACAGATCTAGGAAGGTCAACTTTGTTAAATTGGAAAGGGATACAAGGATGCTACCCGTGAAGTTGTTTTCAGAAATATATAGGGAGGTCAACTGATTTAAATTGGCAAGGGATACATGGATGATGCTACTAGTGAGCTCATTTCCACAAAGAACGCTATGAATAAACTTGTTGTATTTAATATATAGGAAAGTCAATTGAGTCAAATTGAACAAGGTTACATGGTTGTTACTAGTAAACATGTTTTATGAAAACACTAAGTTTGTCAATGTAGTGATATTGGAAATGATTTTAAATATTTCGCTAGTGAGATTATTTCCCTCAAATTCTAAGTACTTCAACTTAGGCAAATTGGAAATGTCTTCGGGTATGTTAGAAAAACTATTTCCGTCTATGTATAAGTCGGTCAAGAAGGTCAAATTAACTATGGAGTTAGGTATACTTAAACTAACACCAAGATAAAGAATTTGTAGGGGAAGCTGGAATATTTCAGAAGGAATAGAACCCGTCATATTATCCCTAGAAATCGATAGGTATGTAAGTTGTGTCAAATTACCCAACTGTCGTGGAATACTCCCTGAGGATTGTAGTTTCTGCAGCATGCCCAATTCCAATGGAATAGAACCCGAGAGCACATTACGGGAGAGGTCAAGTACCCTCAATGCTTTGAGGTGGCTAAACTGGGATGGAATAGAACCTGAGAACACATTACCGAAGAGGTCAAGTACCCTCAATGCTTTGAGGTGGCTAAAATGGGATGGAATAGAACCCGAGAGCACATTATCGGAGAGGTCAAGTACTCGCAATGCTTTGAGGTGGCCAAACTGGGATGGAATTCATTCCAACTTAGTGCAACTTTAGAACATGTAGAGAGGAAGTAGCAAAGATTTTGGATAGATTTATTATTGCAGAGGCCTTGTTGAGAATGGGTTTCAGGTTCAATTTAGTAGTAGAGGAAGGCAGGAGCTCTGATCACAAACCGATCTCCTTGTTGTGTAAATTCATATCAGAGGCACCCCCTGCCCCCTTAAAAATAAATCAAGTTTGGTTGGAGGATATTGATTTTAGAAAGTTGATAAGTGAAAGATGGGTCAAAATCTCTCACTCGGTTCCTGATCCAACGATGATGCAATTCGTAGCTAATCTAAAGAGGCTTAAGGAGGAAATTAAACAATGGATTATGGTATGGAGAGCCAGAAGTCATAGGGAGATTGTGTAAATAAAATAAAGTGTCTCTAGGCTCTGAAGAAATATAGATTAAGGCACTCTCGGTGATTCGTTGCTAAAAAATCTCAAAATCTTGGAGGAGAGAAGAGCCAATTGGTTGAAGAATGAGGAGTTAGAATGGAGGAAGAAGAGTCATGCCCTCTGGATCCAAGCAAGAGACAATAATCCAAAATTATTCCATAATTTTTCCAACCTCAGGAGAAACTTAAACTCAATATGGGAAATTAAGAATGAAGAGGGTGTGTTGGTTAGCTCCTTTCAAGAAAAAGCTGAAGCGGGAGCTAGTTTCTTTGAAGCCCTCTTTAAGGCCTCGACAGGTTGCCAAATTTAGGAAACTCTCAAGGTAGTGACCAACCTTCCCTCCATCTTATCGGAGGAAATGAACCAGGCTTTGAGTGTCGAAGTTACAGAACCTAAAGTGGGTTCAACTCTATCCTCTATGCAAAGCAATAAGAGCCTTGGGCCAGATCGGTTCACAATGGATTTCTCTAAATCCTTCTATGAGTTTCTGAAAGAAGACTTATTAGAAGTAGTAAAGGAGTCACATAGGATAGGAAGAGTCCATGGAGCTTTAAATTCAACCTTTCTCTACCTTATACCCAAGAAGCAAGATGTAGTTTCCTTTAATGATCTTCACCTGATCTCTTGTTGTAATGTGGTGTATAAGTTTCTTGCTAAGATCATTGCTAGAAGGCTCAAGCCTGTTTTTAGTGAGGTGATTGGGGAAGAACAATTCAGTTTTCTCCCCAACCATCAGATTCATGATCTTGGGGCCAGCGCCCAGGAAGTTCTCCATCCAATCATAAAAAGGAATATTAAGGCCACTATTCTTAAATTGGATTTGTCCAAAGCGTATGATAGAGTTAGTTGGACGTTTCTGCATCTGGATCTTCTTCAGATTGGCATGTCAGTGGGAGCGGTAATTGGATTATCAGGTGCATTCAAAGTGAAACCTTTTTTGTACTCACCAATAGGTCTCCCTCCCATTTTTTCAGAGCCTCAAGTGGTCTCCGTCAAGGATGTCCTATGTCTCCTATCTTGTTTCTCTTGATTTCTGAAGGTTTAAGTAGACTAATTAAAGATGCATGTAATCATGACTCCTTGAAAGGGTTCAAAGTTTCAGAGACTGAGATGATCTCTCATCTCCTTTTCGTTGATGACGTCTCCTGTAGTGTCAATGGATCCTTGAGAGATGTCTCGGAAATAAAATGAATATTGGACCTCTATTTTCGAGCTATAGGAATGCTGATCAACTTGGAGAAATCCTGTGTCATTACTAATAAGTGATTTGAAGTAGAAGACAATTCTTTTTTATCCTTAATTCTAGCTCAAAGAAGGGCTCTTGAAGTTGGGTTTAAATACCTTGGCTTTCATCTCAAGCTAGATCGATATCGCAAAGAAGATTGGGGTTGGCTTATTCACAAAGTGGAGGTGAGGATTTTTGTATGGATGAACAGACTATTGTCAAGAGGAGGAAGGCTCGTATTAATCAAATTGGTTTTGGAGGGTATCCATGTGTATTGGAATTCTATAGTAGTCATTCCTAAGGGCATTTTGGACAAGATCTGTAGGTTAAGCTTCAAATATCTGTGGAGTGGGAACAATATTCATGGAGAATAACATTTACCTAGTTGGAAATCCATCTCCCTTCCTAAGGAGTATGGGAGGTGGGGAATCAAGGATATTCGAACCTTTACCTAAGATTTGGCTGGAAAGAATCTTTGGTGCCTCACTCAATCTAATTCACTTTGGGTAAGGGTTATGTGCTCAAAATATTTTCCGAGTCTTAGTATTGATGAATGGTTTCACACTTCAATCAAATCATCCAAAGGATCTATAGCTTGGAAAATGTGTGTAGAGGCTTTCCCTTTGGTGGGCCCTTGGATGGTTTGGAGAGTGGGAAATGGGTGTCATATCAGGGTTGGTTTGGACCCTTCATTGGGCACTGGAAACTAGTTTAGACTATCAAAACCTTTGTTGAATCATATGTGTGAATCCAACATTTCCTTTTTATCAGATGTTTGTGTGGGTGAACCTCAGATGAGAGGTAGAGTCGAGTGGAAGGACTCGGCCTTGTTGGGTCTCTCAGGAGATTTGGTAGAAGAATGTGACTCTTATATTTATCTACCATGCGAAAACTCTATAGCAATCATTAGGGAGACCGAGGATTCATTGTGTTGGTCGATGAATTCTAAGGAGAGGTCTTTCAATGAAAAACTTAGATATAAAGCTTGTTTTGAAGCTAGTCAAGAGGTGCCACCCTTGTGGTGGTGGAAACACCTTTGGTAGCTAAAAGTACCTCTTCGATGCAAGCTTACTTTATGGCTTGACCTAAAAAATAAACTCCTAACTTGGGACAATGGAATTAAAAGGGGGTGGATTGGTCCTAACCATTGTTCTCTATGTAAAGATAAAGAAGAAATTGTGTCTCACTTATTTGTTTCTTGTACGTATGCATGTAAAGTAACAACTATCATCAAATCAAATCTAGGGGAAAAGTTGGATTGGAATAGGGGAAACCTTGAAGAATGCACCAGAAAATGGTTAATGGATTGATTTATTTCCCTTTATGTTGGTCTTCCAAGCATGTTGGTCTCAAACCTGTGATGGGTGTGCAACTCATCCATTTTCGAAGATACTTTTGTGCCTCCAAAAATTACTACTACTATCATGATAAGTCAAGTTGTCGAGTTTAAAGAAGATCCTAGAGATTCGAGAAGAGGTGCCCCATTATTCCTGCTCTAGATTTTGGTACCCCGTGGGGTTATTTTGATGGAGCGTCTCAAGGCCATCCTCCTAAATGTGGGTTCGGTGTGGTTCTATTCATTAGCTAGTCCCATTACATTTACATCAGATATGCTCCTAGGGGTGGAACAAATAATCGTGCAGAGTTTATAGCTATATGGACCCTTCTGAATACAACCAAAGATAAATATATCAACAAGATATAGGTTCTAGGGGACCCAAAGCTGGTAATCGACTAGGTCCAAGGGAAAATAAACATCCAAAATATCAAATTGGATTCGATTATGAGAGACATCAAGCTCACCTTCCAGTCTTTTGCATGGATGTCGTTTCATCATATTTTAAGGGAACTAAATTCCAAGAATGATGAGTTATCCAAGAAGGCTCTTGATCTTCACAATGGCACTTTCATTTACTATGAATGTTTTGATGGTGTAGAAACAAAAGCGATGCAATTCAGATTCTAGTTTCTCTTGTTTTATGGGTGGAACTGTATTATGTATGGAACTGTATGAAATATGTTTCTGTATGACATGTAAAGACAAGAATGTTTTTTCTTTTTTTGATAGGAATAGCAACGAAAAGTATAGACATGAAACTGATCTAGCTCTGAGTTTTGAAAGGAGCCTTGTCAAGCCTTTTCAAACACTATAATTGTATATTCTTTTTGAATATAAAGGCTTTTTTTCCTAGGAAAAAAATAGGATAAGATATTATTAAAAATAAAATTCAAGATGTGGAACATTGTTGTTGATGACGATGATGATGCTTAACATCCAATGAGACCGAATTGGTCTATCATACCTTAAGAGGGTAAGGGATTACTTATAGATCATTATAATTTTGTTTATGTGCCCTCATAAAGCATTAAGAGAAGCTTTCCAAGATCACCATAGTTTTGTTGAGTTAAAAGGTTAGGAAGGTTGGTAGTGTGACAAATATTTTGAAATTGAGATCTAATCTGGGTATAGGATGGACAATCTAACAAAAAATAATTTTCATCTTCAACCTTCTTAGTGTCACAAATGTGACACACTCTTTCATCCCAAGGCGTTTTAGGAATTGACCAACACCTAGTTTCACTATGGAGCTTGTGATAATTTGTTCTTATCTTAACAATGCTTATTTTTTACTTTACACTTGTTGAAAAAGAGAGATAATTTTGATCTTCTAGATTAGGGTTGATTACATCCTTATAATACCTTAATTTTCTTTTTTCCTCTAACTCTTTATCACACCACATTTTCTCCATGAATTTTGACTTAATGATATTTTTAATATTATCCTTATTCTGCAAAATGGTGTCTTCCATGATTCCCCAATGGCTTAGCCAAGACTAGGAATCTTTATGCCAACCTTGCTTGAGTCGAAGGTGGTTGCGATTGGATTTTGAAGAAATTTTAGGAAGCCTCTTGTCTTCCATGTTGTTTGACTTGTTCTTATACATTAGGTATCTAGTCATAACCACGCTCTCAATGGGGGAAAGGCTTGCCTCTAAGAGGAGGATGGGATAGGGTGCATTTCCTTTAATTTTGAGATTATAGGTTATAAAATTCTTTTGGATTTTCTCTATATTTCTTCAAGATTCATGAGAGATACTGCATCCCCAGACTTAGCATCCATATAGAATAACATGCGTAAAAAGAGTCTCAAAGAGGAGTTTCTTCTTATCCCAATTATTAATGTATATGTATATGATGAAATGGCTATAATCCAAACATATAATGGCTATAATATGACAATTTTGATCCTCATATTATTAATGTATATGTATATGATGAAATGGATGTAATCCAAACATACAATTTAAAATTTTTATATTGAAATATAATATAACTACATCATAGTCTGCAAATGAAGAAGGAAAAAGAATGGGGAACTATGAGTCCAAGCTCAGAGCGAAAAGAAAGTGGGCTTAAGGATTGAGAGGAAGAATAAAATTATTTTATTGTTACCCTAAGTTCTATAATCTTAGAATAATATCACAAATACAAAATCCTTCAAAGCCCGTTGTATGTTCTTGGATATGTACAATGTACAACGGTTCTCTTATCCCTCTGATTTCTTCGCTCCTCTGCCCCAACTAAAGTCGAATTCTTGCCCCCTGTAAAGTCAATTCAATTCGGGCATTATGAAGAAACTTTCCCCTGGCCCCATTCAAGTCAATTTCTTGGCCCCGACACACTCAGAGGGAATTATGAAGAAACTTCCGAGAACCATTCAAGTCAAATCGGGCATTATCAAGTCGATTTCAAGTGAAGTCAATACACGCTTTCCAATTTTCCAAATCAATCTTTCGTTTTCCCCATTTTCTCTTTCCAACTCAGTGTTAGATGGACGATGGAATTTCATTTGTCTTTATCACTATCATACGAATCAAAAGAAGACACACCAATGCTTCTCCTGAGCCTTAAGTCATATATCATCTTGCTTCAGAAGATGATGTGTCCTACTCAGACTGTAGTAAAAATGTGTAGTTCATGGATGAACAGTTGGTCTTTTAGTTCGGTGGATGTAGAAGGTATGTCGGGTGGTCTCTTAATAGGTTGGAGCCCAGACTTTAAATCCATTTCTTCCTCAGTGTGTCGAACATCCATTTCTGTAAAATTAAAGCATAAATATTGTTCGTTTGATTTTTCGGTGGTGAATATCTATTGTCCATACTCTGACAGACCCCCATTTTGGGAAGACTTGTCTTCAACATGTATTTTAAATTATCCTTTGTTAGTGATAGGAGGCATCTTGAACTTCACCCTGTCTGTTAGGGAGGTTTTGGGCCCGCATCCTAGGGAAGACTATCAAGGGGGTTTCTTTCATGATTTTCTTGTAAATCATCATCTGGTTGACATGGAACCAGACAAGCTCGTTCCAACTTGACGCAACTTTAGAACGGGTGGAAAGGAAGTATCCAAGATTTTGGATAGATTTCTTATTGCAGAGGCCTTGTTGGGAATGGGTTTGAGGTTCAATTCAGTAGTAGAGGAAGGCGAGATCTCTAATCACAAACCAATCTCCTTGTTGTGGAAATTCAGATCAGAGGCCACCCTGCCCCCTTAAAAATAAATCAAGTTTGGTTGGACGATGTTGATTTTAGAAAGTTGATAGGTGAAAGATGGGTCAAACTCTCTCACTCGATTCATGATCCAATGATGATGCAATTCATAGCTAATCTTAAGAGGATTAAGGAGGCAATTAAATAATGGATTATGGTATGTAGAGCCAGAAGTCATAGAGAGATTGCAGAAATAGAATAAAACATCTCTAGGCTTCAAAGCAATATAGATGAAGGAGCAATCAATGATTTGTTGCTAGAAAATCTCAAAATATTGAAGGAGAGAAGAGCCAATTGGTTGAAGAACGAGGAGTTAGAATGGAGGTAGAAGAGTCCTGCCCTTTATATCCAAGCAAGAGATATTAATAAAAAATTCTTCCATAATTTTTCCAACCTCAAGAGAAACTTAAACTCAATATGGGAAATTAAGAATGAAGAGGGTGTGTTGGTTAGCTCCTTTCAAGAAAAAGCTGAAGTGGGAGCTAGTTTCTTTGAAACTCTCTTTACGGCCCCATCGGGTTTCCCAATTCAAGAAACTACCGAGGTAGTAACCAAGATTCCCTCCATCTTATCGGAGGATATAAATGAGGCTTTGAGAGTTGAAGTTACAGAACATGAAGTGGGTGAAGTTATATCCTCTATGCAGAGCGATAAGAGCCCTAGGCCGGATGGGTTCACAATAGAGTTATTTAAAGCCTTCTATGAGTTTCTAAAAGAAGACTTATTGGATGTGGTAAAGGAGTCGTAGAGGATGTTGAAATATTATGTAACTGCAAAGAATATTCTTATCCCCTTTTGCAGATAAAGTAAAAGATAAAATATATATGTTATATTGACAAGTCAAACCCAAATAAAAGTATAGGACGGCCCTAGTAAAAAGTGAAATGACCAGTATAAATACAACACCCAAACACCTCATTCCAGCATCTAGTTTTGTGCACCTTCTCTGGTTTTCTAGGTATTGTGCAGTTTTTCAGGGTTTCAAGTCTTGTACAAGGTGAAGAAAAGAAGGAGGATAAGGAGGAAGTTTTATTAGGGTTTTACTCTATGGTTCTTTGATTATTTTTTGGTCTAGCATCATGGTAGTTTGTCTCTCATAGAGACAGAGTTATTCTGGTACTGTACTTGGTTATTGAATCTATATTAAAAAAGTTTTGTTGGGTTTTCTTCCCCTTGAGGGTTTCCCAGGATAAATGCTTGTGCACTCTATGATCTTGTTTCTTTCAGTAAGATCCTTATTATGATATTGTTATAAATGTAATAATTACTATTGAAACTAGGATTAATAATAACAACTTAATCAAGAAACTTAACATGGTATCAGAGCAGGCCTGAAAGAGCATTGTCGCAGATTCAGTCTTCAGTTTTGTTGAGATTAAAAAATTAGGGTTTCTTGAATATTTGGAATTTTTGGCTGCAAACCAAAATGGGAATTGTACCCTTCCTAGGCGCATCTTTTGGCATAAGAATCGAATATTTTTAGTGGGCAAAACTCCCAAAAAGTCAAACCCTAGTTTGACTTGGTACCAAAAAACTAGAAAACTAGAACTACAACCAGAAAGATGCATTTCGCAGGTCCAGTTTCAAGGGTCAAAAATTGGAATTTTTCAGAAACTATCTATACTATCATACTCGCCTCAGTCCAGTGCATCTTTTGGTGAGTTCATTTTTCAGATCCAAGAAATTTAGTTTTTCTGTTATTTCAATAGCCTGGAGGGCTAGGGTTTTTATTGAAAGAAAGAATGGCTACTGGCATGAGGGTAGAAGACATGATGGAAGGATTTGGAAACTTTGGATCTTGGAAGCATAGGTTGCATATGATTCTAGACGAGAAAGATCTCCTAGAACATGTTACAATGGGTGTACCAAAACCAGAGGAAGAAGAGAAAATGACCAAGCATAAGAAGAATGAAAAGAAAGCAAAGAGAATCGTGTCAGATTCAGTAAAGGATCACTTGATACCTCATATATCTGAACTACAGATAGCAAGGAAAATGTATGAAGCACTCAACAGGTTATATGAAAGCAAAGACATTATCTAGAATATTGCCTTAAGAAATCAGCTTCATAATATGAAGATGGAAAACTCAGAATCTGTCTCATCCTATGTTCTGAGAGTTTCTCAGATTAGAGATCAGCTTGCAGCTATTGGAGATGTCATTAGTGACAAAGAGCGTGTAACCACAACCCTAAATGGGTTTCCAACATTTTGGATTCCTTTTGTACAAGGAGTGTGTGAAAGAAGCAAGTTACCCAAGTTTGATAAGTTATGGGCAGATTGCCCAAATGAAGAATCTAGACTTGTAGACCAACATAAGATATTAATTGTTGATGAAGAGAAAGCTCTTACAGTTCAAAAGAACATAATAAGTTCCTTCAGGAAGAACAATAAAGAAGCTAACTCCGTAAGAGTTCCATATAAGAAGAAATATGTTTCAAAGATCCGATGCTACAACTGTCAAAAGTTGGGACACTTTTCCTATGACTGTCCTCAAGGAAAAGGGAAAAGAAAGTATCAAGCACATGTGGCAGAGGAAGAGGAATCTCCTCCCTCAAAGAAATCTTTAGCATAAATTGAGGGTTATGTACTTTAAGTTGAAGATAGTTGATCTGAAGAAAGATAGCAAATGGTGGAGTCCGTGGAGCCTCCCCACAAAAAAACAAAAGATAAGCATTCATGTTTATTTCTAGTATCTTGTTTAATTTAATACTTTATCAATACAAGTTAGATATTTTTGTGAGAATGTTAATTAACCTCATTTTACTTCAGTATCTATGCAAACTTATGAAGGAAGTATCAAAGAAGAGGATGAAGAAAGAGATAAAATATTTATTTCAGAAAGTATATTGCAAGTAAGTTTACAAGTCTCGCAACAAAGAACTTATGCCGTAACTTGCAACAGTTAGACAGCATGAGAAGGACGTATGATATGGTGACAGTCAGTAAAGACCAGACAATATTCAGTATCTATATAGGAGAAGGAGGCTCCTAAAGATGNATAAATTGAGAAATATGTACTTTAAGTTGAAGATAGTTGATCTGAAGAAAGATAGCAAATGGTGGAGTCCGTGGAGCCTCCCCAGACACACAAAAAAAGATAAGTATTCATGTTTATTTTTAGTATCTTGTTTACTTTAATACATTATCATTACAAGTTAGATTTTTGTGAGAATGTTAATTAACCTCACTTTATTTCAGTGTCTATGCAGATTTATGAAGTAAGTATCAAAGAAGAGGATAAAGAAAG
>SNQJ01S0163263.1:19530-38031 GCA_010110895.2 Picea sitchensis | reverse complement strand
GACCTGAGCATGGCCCTGGAGGGCCCACCTTTTCTTCTTCCATTGTCTTTGTCTTGTCAGCAACAGCAGCATCCATCACCATCGGCTTGGTCCTGTATCAGAAGAGGTTCTTCCTTCATGAGGTAGTTAGTCCAGGTATCATGGTATGTGTCACATTTGATCGTTAAAACCTTTATATGTATGCATATGATTCTTTTTATTTCTAACAACTGATCTTACATTTGCCCACTTTACCATGTTTGGGGGGATTCACAGGGTGTCCTAGCAAGCCTTTGTGCATAGGTTTTGGTTTTCCACTGGGGGGACTTCTGAAAAGCCATCGTCTGCTCCCATCATAGCACCACTCTTACATCTTGTTTCCCGCTCACCTATCCCATTCCCTTTGTTCGGGCATTGGGTTGACCTATTTTCAGGATTGCACCTTACCTCGTGGGAAGAAGGGGCTAAAGGATCAGAAAGTAAAAGCAAGTTGGTAAAAGATAAAAGCCTAAGAATAAACCTCGAGATGCTTTGCCCAGTGATCCCCGAGAAAGCAATAAAAGGGTTCTCAGCAAGAAACAAGGGGGACCCGAAAAAATAATAAAACAAGACCTAGTTAGAGGATAGGGAGTCTCATCACGAGACAGCCTATTAGGTCCATGGGTACCTAGCAGTATGACATTGCTATCAGTTGGTTACCACGCCAGGGCAGTGACTCTTAGTTGTGTGGCCAAGGGAAAGGGGGTCTCATCACAAGCCAGCCTTCTCATCTCTGCGAAAGTAATTGTGGGTAACGCTGTCAGCTCTGGTCACCATGCCAAGGCAGTGTCCCCTGATTAGCTTTTGAACAAAAAAAACAAATAAAAGAATAAAAAGAACAAAGGCAAGAATGGACTTGGAAAAAATGCATCCATGACAGGGACAGCTCGCCTTCTACAAAGGCACCCACAGGTAACATGTTGCATTCTTGGCCCTTACTGCACCCACATGCTTGGACATCCCCTAACCACATCATCCACTTACATGACTTGGATGAGGTCTCTCTGGGAACTTTCCTTTTTCTATGGACACTAGCCCAATAGGAAGCCTTGTCCTTTTCCCCGGACTTGTATTGCAGGCTTGTGTAACGTCTTTGAGCTATTGATTGATGTATTAGGGATTTTATGCATGTGTTTAATAATATTAATGATGAAATGTGATTGACATTGCTATGATCCCTGTGACTGATGAGCCCATGGAGGGCATAGCCTTTGATGTGCAGGACCATACCCGACGGACAGGTACCATTTGGACCGATACACATGCAGAGATGATCAGTTCGAACCTCCATGGGGCTGGAGAGCCCATCAGATGGATGTCGAGACCCCACCATGGGGCAGAGACGAGACAGAGATGGATCGGTGTCTTGCACCAGAGAAGAAGAGGACGTTCCACCAGAGGCACCCCGGTAAAGCTTGACCTAGGAGGATTTGCCCTTTTTCAGTGGAACGTTGGCCTTGGAAGGCATAGGACGTCACCCATCATAGCCATGATGTCATCCAGCAGTATGGACGTTTTGGGAGGCAAACTGGGCAGTATTGGCACGTGTGGCAGGTTGGAGAAGCCCAAGGAGGGCTGACGTTTTGCTCCAAGATGGCCCATTTGCCCTAGAAGGGGCTAACGTCTCCCTTAGAGGGGCTTCTTATCTCTTTATAGCTCAATTAGGGTTTTAATTTGACAATTTATTGTAAAACAGTATGATTTTGATAATTTGGCCTTGTCGACCTTTTTACCTGACCTAAAATGTAAAATTAGGTCAAGGTTTTGTATAAATGAGAGATTTTCACTCTCATTTTTAGATCACAACTCACTCACTCATTAGTGAGGTCTGAAATTTGCGCCCTATCTTGGGTATTTGGTTGATTTAAGGAAGGCGCACTTGTTGAAGGAAGATATTTTTGGCATATTTTGGCATTTCTCTTGAAGGAAAGTGTTACGACTAGGGTTTGCATACTATTTCATGGTGATATGTAAGTGTTTTTTCTGCAAAACTTCTTGAATGAATGGTTGTAGTCTTATATTCTTGCATATGTTTATAATTTGTTGATTAAAAACCTTAGGTGACAAGCACACAAGTAGGTCCTTGTCTCATGGCCCCGGATAGAGAATTTTTCAGCCATTGAAGAGGAAAAGAGAGCCTAGCCGTAGCTACACTCCTTTCTCCTCTTCCCCTTTGCTAGCCATACCTGTTTGAGCTCAAGAAGGAGAAGACGTCCTAGGCCTAGGTTATCTACACTTATGGCCATTTTTCTTCTAGGGTTTAATGATAGAGCCTTGTTGTAGCAACACTCTCCCTCATTTGACTCTTTTGTCTTGACTTTATCTTTCATGCTAGCCGTTTTTGCCATCTAAGGAAGGAGGAGAGAGCACGAGACCTTGCCATAGCAACATTGGAGTGTGCCTCTCTCCCCTAGGGTTTTGTCTCTGAGGCCCTGCCATAGCAACACTTCAGAGCTCTTCCCTCCAGTCCTTAGTCGTCCTCCTTCAACCCTTGCATCCTCCTTTAAATTGACTCCATTTTACCCTAGAAGGCACTGATCCCAAGACCTCCAACGTTGAAGTAGAACTTGATCTAAACTCTCTCAAAGCTTTTGAATTGAAACCCTAACTCTAGCTAACCCTACTAACCCTAAGTTGTTGACGTCATTATTGGATATTTCATCTTTATTGCAGCAACGTTTCGTCTTGTGAGCAATTGAATGTGGTTTTAGGCATAAATTGAGTAAAGTGTTGGTTTATTACATTGAATGCCATATCATTATAGTATTTATTGGTGAAGTGACATTATTTTATTGCTATTTTGTAAACATTGACTTCGTCAACATTTACTTTCAAATTGCTTATATTGAATATCAGATAGTCTTTAATATATATGAAGTACTAACCAAAGCCTGCATATATCAGTTTATTGTTGCTTTGTTCTCTGGCAGGGATTCTACTTGATTATCTTTGTTGGCTATAAGCCGGACTATCTTTTCCGGTGGTGATCTGTGAAGGGGGAAACCTGTCATTATGTGATTATCCTTTAGCCTCTTCAAACCCTAGGTCACCGGGGACGCCTCCCCTGGGACTCACCTCCCTAAAGAGAAAGAACCTTCACATTGTGGTGACATTGGGTGGGATAGGTTCCTGTTACGCCGGTTTGGCCCTCTACTTTATAGCCTTTCTTCCTAGCTACAAACTATGCGATAACAGGAACTACATGCATTTTTTACAGCAGCCTCTCGAGGATTTATTGTTGGTGTTGATAGCAAACTAGATACTAAGTTTTTGTTGATATTACTATGCTACAAACTGAAATTACTTTGAGGTTTTACTGCTGGTGGTAATTGTAGACTAAGAATTGGAGACCGTTTTTTGTTGCTACTATTGGATATTGTATGGTACATTTTTTTGTTGCTATTATTGTGCATTAGTATTTATCCTGTTCATAACTTGGTTGGGTATAATTACTCATTGTTTATGTTAAAGATACGGTATGGAAACTTGCACAAATAACCTATCTCTCAGTTGACTTAATCCCCTAGTAACCCTAGGGTTATTACAGTGGTATCAGAGCTGGTGATCTTGCCAGCCTGGGGGGTTTTCAATGGCAAAGAAATCTGCAGCAGTCAAGGACAGCACACTGAGGTTGGAAAGATGAAGACTAAGAAGGAGCTCATGGCTGAAATCAAGTGGGAACTAGCGGTAGGCAAGTACAGGCCCAATTATTTGGAATATCTAGCACTAGGTAAATATTTTTGTGTGGCTATGTCTTTGCGAGACTATTGCACCATCAAGTATGGAAGTTGGCCCAAAGATTTAGTTGAGGATGCCTTCAATGGCACAAGACGAAGATTGAAGGAAGAAAAGCAAAGTACGGAAAGAGTTGGCACGAGGACATTCCCATGTGGAGGAGCATGCATCCAGCCATGACAAGAAGGTGAGCAGAGAGGAGGACCAAGCAGTGGTACATGATGAGACCGTTGACACTAGCATGTTGACGGGGTCTGTCACTAGTACGACACAGCAGCACCTCATGCACCATTAGCAATGTCCTATGAGATCCATGACACCAGCACTTTTGACAGAGAGATTGATGGCATACACGTTGAGGATGCTTATGATGATAAGGGTATGCTAGCACCCAACTACGATGAGCATTCAACATCCCATGATGATGATGAGGGCATGATGGTACCCACATATGATGGAGGAGGGGTGTTTGAGAGATCACCAGGGGACATGGACCCTTCTTCACAAGAGTCATGTGTGGAGGATGATATCACGCATGAGTCCCATCATAGCATGGCATCACCGAGTGCATCGAGTGATGATGATGAGGAAACCACTCTTACAGATAACGATCCAGATCATTTAGATGTGGTTGGACAGAGACCGTTAGCAGTGTGTGACTTGGAAGATCGCTTGTTGGTGACTGAGGATTGAATCACACAGGTATTGACCAAGACCAATGGAGCTTGAAAACTCATTGAGGATATTATACGGAGAGCTCAGATAGAGGAGAGACACAGTGGAGTGACAAGTGGAATCACTAGTGCTCACTTGCGCATCGACAAAGAAGCACTAGAACAATTGAAGTCAGATTACTTGCAGTTGTTTATGGATAGGGACCTTTCTCTCAAGTTTATTGAAGACAAGGCAGGAGAGGTTGAGGAGCTCCATTATCAGCTGAGCTTGGTACACTCTTCACCACTTGCGGCAGAGACTCCATCAGATTTGGCAGCCATGATACAGGCGGGCGTGAGTGTCACGCATGATATGAGAGAGGAGCCTCTCGTGAGAAGTTCGGATGAGCAGTCCAAGTTGCCAGTACTCAGGAGGAGCCATGACTCCAAGAGTTTGGATTGCGCTCTTAGAGATCATGAGCCCTTTCTTTTGGCAAGCACATTAGAGGCTCAGGAGATAGTTGAGCACCCTCCTTGTGGACCAACTCGCGAGGAAGTATATGTGTTCATGGATAGGGTGGACAAATACATGACAGGCATGGACACACTCTGGGATACAGATACAGCCATCATCAACAGAGGGTTGGGTTTAGTAGTGTGCAACACCAGATGGTACAAGGGGATATAGTGGTGTGCGACGGTATGCAAGGGTCTTCATGTTGAAATATTGTAACTGCGAAGAATATTCTAATTATAATTGAGTTATTATCATATAGATCAATCCCCTTTTGTGGATTGATCATGCCAGGACTTATCTATGACCAAATCCCCTTTTGTGGATTGGTCAAACCATTTTCATATGGTGGTAATTGAGAAGTCGGCCCCTAGGTTTTATTAAAGTGGTTTTAACCACTATTGGAAGAAGTCGGCCCTGCATGGTGAAGAGACATAACCCTAGCACCCCTCAGCTAGTATAAATAAGAGAGGATGGCGCCTCATTCACTCACTCACTCAGTCACTCATCTAGTGCGCAAGTTTTGGCGGTAGCTGCAGTTGCAAGAAGGAGAGAGAGGCGCATTGCTCAGTCTTGGATATTCTCTAGTGTTTTGGTCTTTAGTCTTGGCATTGTATTAGCAATCTATTATTGAGAAAGTTTTTGCTGGGTTTTCTCCCCCATGAGGGTTTCCCAGGATAAAATGTTGTGTACCTTGTGATTGTGTTTCTTTCAGTGATCATGCTTATGTTATTATTGTATAGTAAATTGAAAAGAACTTAATAGTAGCTCTAAATTTAACATGGTTTCAGAGCTTGACGGAATAGAGCACCTTTCACTGGGTAACCAAAAACGTCATTGTTGTCGTACAAGAAAATTAGGGCTTTTTATTGGAAGAGAATTTCTTACTAAAAACCACCTAGGGAAGTGCGTCCTAGCCTAGCGCATCACTTGGCAGCTTCAGTGCACCTTTTCAGCGGCCAGATCCTTCGAAAAGTGAAACCCTAGTTTTGACTTGTACCAGGAAACCAGAACCAACACCAGAAGTACAAGTCCAGATTTGCGCAGGTTCAGTTTCAAGGGGTAAAATTTGGATTTTCTAAAAACCGACAGTTCCAACCTACTCGCCTCAGCCCAGCGCATCTCCTGGTAAGTTCAGATTCAAGTTCTGAGCACTTTCATTTTTTTGTCATTTTCCCAGCTCCAAATCAAGATGTCTGCAAGCACCAAGCTTGTTGACAAATTAGAAGGTGTGGAAAACTTCAATGCCTAGAAGTACAGGATTGCACTCATTCTTGAAGAGAATGACCTTGCAAAATTCATAAAAGAAAATGTACCAGAACCTGAAGAAGATGCAGCCAAAGCAAAGTACAAGAAGGATATGGTTAAGGCCAAAAGGATCATTGCAGACTCTATTAAAGATCACTTGATCCCTCAAGTGTCTTCAAAGAATACTCCAAAAGAGATGTTTGATGTCCTAACCAGAGTGTATGAAGGAAAGAACATTAACCAGAAGATGAACTTGAGAACTCAACTCAAGAATACAAAGATGCAGAAAGGAGAAACAGTTCGAGACTATTTCTCTAGGGTTACTCATTTCAAAGAACAGCGAGAAGCAAATGGAGACAAATTGGATGAAGATGAACTCATCATGACAACTCTTAATGGTCTCACAAGACCTTGGGACGCCTTCATCCAAACCATTTGTGCAAGAAAGGAGAAGCTCCAATTTGATAGTCTTTGGGAAGAATGTGTTCAAGAAGAAGCAAGAGTAGCTAACCGAGAAGCAATACTATTAAGGGATGAAGACCAAGCCCTAGCTGCTCATACTAAAGGAGGAAAGAAAAGGTCTCACTTCCAAAAGGACACCCACCTACATAAGAAATCTCGCTCCCCAAAGAGATTCACCCACTTCCATAAAGAATCTCACCCTCCAAGGAGATTCCAGAAATTTCAAAAAGGTCAAATAAGAGAAAAAGATTTCTCCTCTTATCAATGTTACATTGTGATAAGATGGGACATATTGCTAAGCATTGTCCTGCCAGAAGGGAAGAATACAAGAGAAATAAGAAAAGACAGCATACCCATGCAGTTGAAGATGATGAGCCACCAACGAAGTTGACCAAAGAAGAGATTGAAGATTATGTTTTATTTTCCGCCTTCTCAGGATCTGTGACACCTGGAGAGGATACTTGGCTCATAGACAATGGTGCCTTTAAACACATGATAGGTCAGAGAGACATTCTCTCTAGCCTCGCAGAAAAGAACTTCCCCAGAAAGTTACACTCAAAGATTACCAGTACCCTATCAAAGGAGTGGGAGAATCCACCTACAAACTTGATTCAGGGACCCCGATGAAAATGAAGGATGTACTATATGTACCAAGTTTGACAAAGAACTTACTTTCTATCTCAACTTTAGATAAGAAAGGTTTCAAGGTTGCATTCATAGATGTTGAAGTTTTTATGTAGCCTAAAGGAAAAACCATAGAAGATGCAATTGTCATTGGAACAGAAGAAGGTGGCTTGTATAAGTTAAAAGGTCACTCAGATGCAGCCTTGACTCACTCCACTGAAGTCCATGTGAACTTTGGCATAGAAGACTAGCCCACATCAACTACAAAGCCTTACCATATGTAAGCAAGATAGTTACAGGTCTACCAGAATTCAAGGTTGATCATGAAGGTGTGTGCAAGGGATGTGCACAAGGAAAGAACATAAAGAATCCTTTCCCAAAGAGTGATAGTAAAGCAGAAGGAATCTTGGAGCTCATCCACTCAGATGTATGTGGTCCAATGCCATCAACCTCTCTAAATGGGTATGTATACTATGAGTCATTTATTGATGATTATTCTCGCAAGACTTGGGTTTATTACTTGAAATCAAAAGATGAAGTATTTGGAAAATTCAAGGAATTCAAAGCCTTAATAGAAAATCTCTCTGAAAGAAAAATCAAGATACTCAGGTCAGATAATGGAGGAGAATACACCTCAAAAGAATTTGTAAGTTTTTGCCTAGATGGCGGGATTAAGAGGGCACCACTCCCTATAATCCTTAGCAAAATGGTGTAGCAGAAAGAAAGAATAGAACAATAATGGAAGCAGTGAAGACTATGATCCACAATCAAGATCTTCCAATGCACTTATGGGTTGAAGCAGCAAGAACAGCAGTTTATGTCCAAAACAGATTATCCCATAGTGCACTTGAATTCAAAACCAGCGAAGAGATGTTCTTCAAAAAGAAGCTAGAAGTAAGCCATCTCAAAATATTTGGTTGTCCATTGTTTGTACAGATTTCCGAAAGAAAGGAGAACTAAGTTGGATCCTTCAGGAAAGAAGGGAGTATTTGTTGGATACTGTGAGGTCTCTAAGGCCTTCAGAATTTACATATCAGGTTACCATCCTATTCAGATCAGTAGAGATGTAACCTTTGATGAAGATGAAGCACTCAAGAAATCAAGGAGATGCCAGCTTGAAGAAGTATATGAAGAAGAACCTGTAGCTCCCAGAGTTGTAGAACCAGTGAGGGAAGTTACAGTTACCCCTGATGATGACATTCCAGAAGATCATGATATGACAGAATCTCAAGAACCTCCCCAAATGACTATCTCTCAAAAGAGAAAGCTAGCTTGGGCAAGGGAACTTATTCAAGATGGAGAGAAGTATGGTGCCCCAGAAGGAACCATGAGACAAAGCAAGAAACCTAAGCCATTCTCCAATTATATGGCCTTGATGTGTGATTATAGAAAAGGAACTTGCTTTGAAGAAGCCATTCAGAAGAAAGAATGGGTGGATGCCATGACAGAAGAATACCAATCCATTATAAAGAATGATGTATGGGAAATAGTTCCCAGACTGAAGAACAAAGATGTGGTATCTTCCAAATGGATATACAAGATAAAACATGTTGCAGATGGAAGTACTGAAAAACATAAAGCAAGATTTGTAGCTCGTGGCTTTTCTCAAAAGGAAGGCATTGATTATGAAGAGACGTTTGCTCCTATAGCCAGGTACACTTCTTTCAGAACAATCATAGCTCTTGCAGCCAAGCTGAAGTGGAAGTTACACCAGATGGATGTGAAAACAGCCTTTTTAAATGGTGTTATTGAAGAAGAAGTGTAAATAGAACAACCACAAGGGTTTGAAGTTGAAGATAGAAAGAATCATGTCTACAGGTTGAAGAAGGCTCTGTACGGGTTGAAGCAAGCTCCTAGAGCTTGGTATGGCAGAATTGATAGCTTCCTGACGAACTTGGGCTTTACCAAGAGTAAAGTTGATTCAAACCTTTACTTCAAGGTTATGAATGATGAGCCAGTTATATTGTTGTTGTATGTGGATGACTTACTCTTAACTGGATAAGAAAGGCTCATCACAGATTGTAAGAAGAAGCTCCCTGCAGAATTTGAGATCAAAGACCTAGGCCTGATGCATAATTTCTTAGGTCTTGATGTTTGGCAAAGCCCAGAGAAAATCTTCCTTAACCAAGGGAAGTATGCAATTGAAATACTGAAGAGGTTTGACATGTTGGAATGTAAAGCCATGAACACACCCATGGAAACAAAGTTGAAGCTCCTGATTGATACTTCGTCAGAATTAGTTGATGCTACTTTGCACAGACATATTATTGGTTCGTTGATGTATCTGATGAATACCAGGCTCGATATATGCTTTGTTGTGAACACCTTGAGTCAATATCTCCTAGAGCCCAGACGTGTTCACCTTGTAGCTGGAAAGCATGTGATGATATACCTTAAGGGTACGTTGGACTTTGGTCTCTGTTATACTGGAGATCATGACTTCAGACTGGTTGGTTATACTGATTCAGATTGGGCTGGAAGTGTTTCTGATAGAAAGAGCACTTCAGGATGTTGTTTCAGTCTGGGGTCAGCCATGACTTCATGGCAGAGCAGGAACCAATCCAGTATTGCTCTCAGCACGGCAGAAGCAGAATACATTGTTGCATGTTCTACCAGTTGTGAAGCCATATGGCTTCGGAAGTTGTTGACAGGTCTATTCGATCTGGAGATGGAAGCCACCGTGATTCTATGTGATAACCAGAGTTGCATAAAGATGACGGAGAACCCAATGTTCCATGATAAGTCGAAGCACATAGAAATCCGGTATCACTATATTCGTGATATGGTGCATGTTATCGCACAATTTGTACTTGCCCAAAAGCCCAAGGCAAATGGATATAGAATTGACGTAACTAGGAATAACCTATCACTATCACCTTAATAGGAGATCCCTTTCTATTTAGGAGTACGTCAAGACTACCCCAGGGGAGACATCCCCGGTGACCTAGGGGGTTTGAGAAGGCTAAGGAAAGTAATCACAAGGAAATCCTTCCCCTCTCACAGATCACTCAAATCAAAGGTTTCTTTTATGTCTTAAAGGATGAAGCAAATGGATGATATTGTGTACCTGCCCAGAACAAGACAACGAGGCAAACATGGCACTTTCCAAGTACTAAATGATTGTTAGTACTTCATAAGACAATAAACCTTCACAAAGTAAGCTAGTTGATTATGAATTTGCAGCAATGCAACAGTTTATAACAGCAATCAATATTTTATAACAGCCACAAGATTTATGCCTTGAAATTTCTTGAAAAAGACCATAAAAAGTGACTTTGACTAGGCAAATTGATAATAAATTGCCACAAGCAAAATTGGCAATGTTTAGCTAGCTTTTAATGTCACTTTTGCAGAGAATTTGCTGCAATTAGATGGTTGTAGCAATCTTTTGCAACAGCAGCAAATTCTAATGGTCAAAAGTGCAGGAAAATACCATACAAAACTAGCGCTTACCTAGTAGATTCACTAGCAATTATCACAATTGATTTTTGAATGGTTCTAGTGCAAGTTATGTAGGTAAATGTGTCAAATCAATGTATGTTTGTATGGTTGTAGCAATGTTTTGCTACAGCAGCAAGTTAGCTTGGGAGATAGTCTAATTTAGAGTTAGAAAATGTTAGTAAGGCTTCAAGGATAAGAGTATTAGTGTTTGTTTGATCAATCAACACTTGTAGATGGTAGTCTAGTGCCTTTCTAGGGTAAATGGAGTCACTAATGGCAGCAGCAAATCTTAGAGGAAAGATAGCAATGATAATGATATGTTAAATGGGTGGAAAGGATAAGAGAGGTGTTGGTATCCCAAGGCCTCAAAAATCCACCTCCAAGAGAAAAATGCTAGAAAGTAACAAGGGTTAGGCCCTAGAGATTTTTCCTTTCCTTGAACAAATTGTAATAAAATATGCAATTGGGCAATGGAAGTAGGGTTACTAGAGTACTACAATGGTAGGGCTCTAGTATCTACTCCAAGTTAGGTGTCTTTCGAGAAATTTTAGCACATGGAAGATTACAGGGAAAAAGATAATAACATATGTTTTCCCTTAGGGTTTCAAGCAAGCAATTTCATAATCTTAGACATCAAACTAGTAAAAATAACCATAAGCATTCATTCACAATAAAAAAATGCAGATTGTCCACTTACTTCACCAAGAATAATCAAGCAAATCACCCTAGTTGAAGATCCTCCACATGAAAATAGCCAAAACACACCAATAAATGCCTCCTCCAAGAAGTGCGCACCACTAATTCCAGCCAAAAAAAAAACCTTAAGGAAGGTCGAATTTCAGACCCACACTTAAGTGATGAGTGATTGATGATAAAATACAAGAGTTTTATCTCTTATTTATACAATAACAATGACCTTTAATTGTCTTTTAAGTCATAAAAGGTTGACATGGCCAGTTTACATCAAAAATCCAGTTTTTACATAAATTCAACAATTAAAACCCTAATTTCACTTTAGGGGTTACGTCACGCCCCTCTAGGGTGATGTTAGGCCCCCATCATGGAACGCTAGGCCTCAAATGCTAAACGTTAGGCCTTCAAAGGCCTAAAATGCTGCCACACGTGCCAACTAGCACCAAACCGTCCTCATACCAAACCCTAACTAGATGACGTCAAGGGTGAATATGATGACATCAGGGGCCTTCAAGGGCCAATGTCATGGTGGAAGGGCAAGACCCCCCTAGGTCTAGGCCTACCAGAGTGTCTCTGGGGAAACGTCCTTCTTCCTTCCTAGTGCCATCCTCTGGTGTCTCTTTGCCCCTGGTTGGGGTCACAGCATCCATCTAGTTGGCTTTTAGCCCCATGGAAGTCCGAGCTAATCATCTCTTCATATGTACCTGTCCACCGGGCATGGTCGTGCAGCAACAAAAAGTAGGCCCTCGATGTGCTCATAAGTCACAGGGATCATAGCAATGTCAATCACATCCAATAATCAAATTACCCAAACATGTGCATCAAATCCCCCTTCACCCAGACAAATGCTCAAAGACGTTATGCAGTTTAACAAGCCAGGTTTGGAGAGGGTCTCAGGATGTCCTATTAGGCTAATCCTCCTAAATTTTGGGGTAGTTCCCAGGTGAAGACCAATCTAGGTCATGTAAGTGTATGAAATGGTGTAGGGGAATGCTTAGGCAAGGGGTGCAGTGATAACAGGGAAATGTAAGTCTTGCCTGTGGGTGCCTCTTTAGAGGGCGAGTTGCACCTTGTCATGGATGCCATTGTTTCCTAGCCCATTCAATGTCTTTTATTCTTTGTCTTATTGCTTTTTTCTTTTCAAGAGAATAGTTGGGGGACACTGTTCTGGCGTGGTGACCAGTGGTGACAGTGTTACCCACAAGCACTTCACGGAAATGAGAAAGTTGGCTCGTGATGAGACCCCCTTTCTCTTGGCTATGCCACCAAGAGCCACTACCCTGGTTTGGTGACCAGAAGATGGTAGTGTCATACTGCTACATGCTCATGGACCTAATATGTCGGCTCATAATGAGACCTCCCATCCACCAACTAGACCTTGAGTTTTATGTTATCTTACAGGTCCCCTTTTCTTACTGAGAATCTTTTTATTGTTTTCTTGAGAATCTCTGGGCGAAGCATCTCAAAGGTTTTATTTTGGCTTTTAACTTTTGCCAGCTACTTTTACCCTCTGGGCCTTTAGCCCCTTCTTCCCACAAGGCAAGGTACAACACTTACTAGTGTGGCAAACCCAATGCCCGAACCAAGGTAGGGGAAGATGAGAGGGACAATGATGAAAAGTGGTAAGTATGGAAGGAATGGACGATGACCTTTCATAGACCCACCTAGTGGCAACTCATCCCTAAGGGAACCATCTTACTAGGGCACTCTGTCACCCCCCCCAGGTATGAACAATTCAAAGAGCATAATTTCCAAGCAAACGTTATGAAATAAAGGAGAGTTCAGTGCAACATATTCAAATGCTTTGAAAATCAGAGTGACACATACCATGATACTCAGACTCATTACCTCATGGAGCAAGACCCACTACTACTTCAGGATCAGGCCAGTGGCATGGATGTTGTTGTTGCTGATAGATAGGATGCACTGAAGAAAAGATGGGCCCTCCGAGGCCAAGCTCAAGTCGTATGGCTCTCGGTACTCCATGTCTAGGACCTGTGGGCCTCTAGACATAATCTCCTTAGTTATCCCTAGGATAGGGGATAATAGTGCAGAGGGGAGTTGTAAATCTCCAATATGTTGGCACAGATGAGAAGGTTGCAGATGTGTTGACCAAGGCTCTATCTCGTGTAAAGTTTGAATACTTTCGAGACAAGCCTGGTATAGTCCGAAAGGACCTCCCTCGAAAGGGGGAGTGATGTTGATGATACTATGGTATCCTGACCAACAGTGGGTAGTTGCGTTAGGATTTTATATCCTAGGGGATTGATCATCCCTGGACAGATCCCGAAGGTCCGATGAGGATGGTCTGTCAGAGTACATGTGCATGTATATGCCAGTTGTGGCCAGTAGTGGTAGCTCCATTAGGATTTTATATCCTAGAAAATCTTTTGATTCCTGGGCAAATCCAGAAGGTCCAGTAAGGACGGTCTGTCAGAATACCACGTGGTAGCTCCGTTAGGATTTTATATCCTAGGGAATCTTATGATTCCTGGGCAGATCCCGAAGGTCCGGTAAGGATGGTCTGTCAGAGTACACAAAATGTTGTTGTTGCACCTACCTCATTATGTTGCCCTATGATGATGATGTTGTTATCTCAGCCTCGTGTTGATGATGTTGTTGCTCCAGCCTCGTGTTGTTGATGATGTTGTATCAACCTCATGCTACTGTTGATGATGTTGTATCAGCCTCGTGTTGTTGTTGATAATATTGTACCAGCCTTGTGCAATTGATGTTGTATCAGCCTAGTGTTGTTGATGTTGTTGTTATAGCTTTTATGCTAATTGATGTTGATGCAGATGATGATGATGATGCTACTCCAGCTCCATGCTGTGAACGTTGATGTTATTGATGATGAGAAAAGCTTTCGATGATTTGTAGATATGCCAGTCAATGTTCCAGATGTTGATGATGTTGTTGCCCTCTCTCTCTCTCCTGATGATGTTGTATTGAGTTATGTCTGTAGAATACCCTTCTTGTTAAGGGGGAGTGTTGAAATATTGTAACTGCAAAGAATATTCTAATTATAATTGAGCTATTATCATATAGATCAATCCCCTTTTGTGGATTGATCATGTCGGGACTTATGTATGACCAAATCCCCTTTTGTGGATTGGTCAAACCATATTCATATGGTGGTAATTGAGAAGTCGGCCCCTAGGGTTTATTAAAGTGGTTTTACCCACTATTGGAAGAAGTTGGCCCTGCTTGGTGAAGAGACATAACCCTAGCACACCCCTTAGCTAGTATAAATAAGAGAGGATGGCGCCTCATTCACTCACTCAGTCACTCATCTAGTGCGCAAATTTTGGAGGTAGCTGCAGTTGCAAGAAGAAGGAGAGAGAGGTGCATTGCTCAGTCTTGGATATTCTCTACTGTTTTGGTCTTTAGTCTTGGCATTGTGTTGGCAATCTATTATTGAGGAATTTTTTGCTGGGATTTCTCCCCCATGAGGGTTTCCTAGGATAAAATGTTGTGTACCTTGTGATTGTGTTTCTTTTAGTGATCTTGCTTATGTTATTATTGTCTAGTAAATTGAAAAGAACTTAATAGCAGCTCTAAACTTAACACTTCAGTGGCATATGGTAGTAGGAAGTGGAGCTTTGGAGCGTTTCCGCCAGGGAGACCTCCGGACATAGGCCTTGAGCACATCCTTGGTTTGAGGTTACCCATGATCGGAGAGTGGATGGGTGAGCCTTGGGGAGCAGCATACACCTCGATAATCGAGCTTCATCAAGGAGATCAGCAAATGAGGATCAAGGAGCCGGATACTCACAAGTCTATTACTAGATATCATCAGGGCATATGGGTCATACCCTTAGGGTTGAACAACACATTAGTCAACCTCCAGTCTTGCAGGCAGCTGTCGAGGCATCTTTTGTTGTGGTTTGATGCCCTCAACAGGGCATGGGAGGATTACCAGAGTCAGTTGAGTGAGACAGGTAGCCTGATAGCAGCGGTAGAGACCATCCATTGCGACATGGTGATCAAGGTACATGGTGTGCAGTGGGAGTCTCAGATTCTATTGGAGTTGTGCACAGAGTTTTCAGCAGCAGACATTGGGAGTAGTATACTTCCAATGAGGTGGTGGGATCTGGGCATTCATGGGGGTGATGGGTTTCTTCGGATGAGATTGACAACTGACAAAGATGAGGTAGTGATTGGTCTGCGACATGGCGGGAATGACATAAGAAGAGTTGTGGAGTTTTGTCTTTCCATCACGATCCCCAGGATCGAGGATAGTCGTGGATCGACAAGCGATGACTTCACTGAGATGTCTTGGCCGAGTAGGACCCATGATAGGGAACTCCGAGGAAGGAGAGCACAGTCTGAGCATGGCAGTCAGACGGTGATGATTGGAGGGATGCATCATCAGCAAGATGGTTCCTCTCTGCGATTGGCATGGGACCCTGGGATTGCATATGTTGATAGCTTAGCAACTGACACAGATGGGATGGTAAGTTTTCCTTCTCTAGAGTTTACTCTTGGGGTGCATATGATTGGTTGCTTGGAGGAGCAATCTTCTAAGGAGTTGACCAAGCCTTGACAGTTTATGATTGCTTGGCTTGTCAGGGATAGTCTGGCAGATTCTTATATGAGCACAAGACAGATCTGTACTATGAGTAGATGGTGCTTCGCATCATACAGGGTAGTTTGGGACCTCAGTGACTTCACCACTTATGAGCAAGTTCGAGAGAGTTTTGCATGGTGGGACTTCGCGGACGCTCTATCAGGACATATGGGGGAGTGTACTACTTGGCAGCTGAGCAAGGCGAGGCACACTCTTTAGGCAAGGATGATACAATCCTCGCACATTCTAGGGGGGAGCATATGGATAGACCACATCGTAGATCCACTGAGGGTGCATAGCATATTGATCGACCGACCAACAAAGCTCACGCGCTTTCTGGTGATCTCATGGGCAGCACCGATGACAGAGCTACCTCCTTGGAAGAGGTTGATCAGGTCAACTGGTAAAGGATTGACTCCCTGGATTGACTCCCTGGATTAGTGATTACCTTCAGACAGTTGGTCAGGGTATTTTCATGATTATGTAAGGTCATGGATTGAGTGGATACATCTGGGCAAGCATTGCAACGATACCACTCATGATAGCTTACAGACCACCCAAGATCGGCATAGCATGGATGTACACAGGCACAAGGTGAGGCTTAGATTTGAGATCAGAGATGTGGTGTACTTGACGGTGCAGCCTTTTCAACCGTCTCCATGGAGGAGAGGTAGCACTGAGAGGATGAGGCCATGCCTCTTTGGTTTCTTCAGGGTGATTCAGAGAGCTGGAGAGGTAGCTTACGAGCTGGAGTTGTCCACGGGTAGCCAGGGGTGCAATATTTACCATGTATCATGCCTCCAAAGGGCATGGGGACCACGAGTCACTACTCCCATTGAGTTACCACCACTAGATGAGAAGGGATGGGTGTTCTTGACTCCCGAGGAGATTATGGATGCCCGAGAGAGGAGTCTAAGGAACAAAGTGATCAAGGAGTACCGCATCAAGTGGAGAGGTCGGCCAGTAGAGGATGCCACATGGGAAGGAAAACAGATTCTACAGCATCCAGGGTTGCAATTGCTTGAGGACAAGCAATCTCGAGTAGAGAGGACTGTCATGTCCCCTCCCCTTTGAACCCCATCATTGGAGGGATGCATTGGCTTATGGGGCTCCCCGTAGGCCATAGTCCCTAAGGATAGGGGAGTTGAGGGGTCCCAAGGGCCTTCATGGAGCAACGACTTTCTCTTAGAGGTATCTTTGGGGCTTAAGTGAAGGAAACCAACCTAACTTAAGAAGCAAGTAAACCACAAAGGAGGACGTCAAATTAAAAGAGACTATTTAAAGAGATGAGAAGCGCATTTGGAGACATGATTGGATTAAGGAGGATTTATGTCTTTGACTTGGAGGCGACTGCCTCAGGCATTCTAGAGGCTTGTTTAACCCTTCTGTTGCTGAGTTTCGGTGGGCTAGTCCTCACCCTAGCTTAGTATTGTTACCATTACATCAGAGCTCATTTCTTGGAGATTTAGTGGAGCCTCTTGGAGGGTTGGCCGATCTCTACTGGACAGGACGAAGGGTCCTTACCAGTGACTGAAGTTGCCGTAGAGATTGGAGAAGCCAAGAAGAGGGGTCGAACCCCACATCGTTGCTAAAGGAGCCATGTGGAGGGTATCGAACTGTCGTATTTGACCAAGGAGTTGGCTACAGGAGATCTAGAGAGTTTAAGCCGAGGTTCCACAGAATTTGTTCATGCAGTTGCCAGAAGGGTGAATTATTGTGGGGAAGTCGATTGAAGCTACAGGTCTATCTCTATGATGAAAATCAGTCAAGTCTCAAGTTTTGTTTAGTAGAAACTAGCTGCTACAGTAGTGATCAATTGTGGAACTGTATGCATTTTTTACAACAGCCTCTCGAGGGTTTACTGTTGGTGTTGATAGCAAACTAGATACAGAGTTTTTGTTGATATTACTATGCTACAAACTAAAGTTACTTTGAGGTTTTACTGTTGGTGGTAATTGTAGACTGAGAATTGGATACTGTTTTCTGTTGCTACCATTGGATATTGTATGGTACATTTTTTTGTTGCTATTACTTTGCATTAGTATTTATCATGTTCATAACTCAGTTGGGTATAATTACTCACTATTTATGTTAAAAATATGGTATGGAAACTTGCACAAATAACCTATCTCTCAATTGACTTAATCCCCTAGAAACCCTAGGGTTATTACAGTATTGGTGAGTTTTCTTCTTCAATTTGAGGTGCTTGTTCATGGTATGATGTGATAATTGCTATCTTGTTGCATGTTACTTTGTTCTAGTGAAACCCTAGGAAGGAACATACGCGGTTCTTCCTTCCCTACTTGTATTTGTACATGTTTTTGGTGAAAGCATTAAGAGACCTAGTCTCTTGCTAGGATTCAAAGACCTAAGGCCCAAGAGAGGTTGCACCTTAGGGTTTTGATCTTAGTCTATTTTGATCCTTGAACCAGACAATCTAGAAGAAGGAAAATGGCACCTAGGGCCCTGTTGCCGCCTTATACACACCTTTGGGAGACGTGGAAAAAATCTTCAATCCACTCGGTGTGTCCTTGGGGGCAAGT
>SNQJ01S0163263.1:0-19520 GCA_010110895.2 Picea sitchensis | reverse complement strand
GGGACGTCTCCCTTGGACTTGCCCTCCTAAATAGAAAGAGCCCCCCATCGAGGTGACAGTGGGTGGGGAAGCTCCTGTTACGCCGGTTTCAAGCCCTGACTCAAGCTCTTGGACCTTTCCTACAAACCGTGCGATAACAGGTTTAAAACTCCATTATTCTTAACCATGTAATTCATTCTTCAAAGTGTTGCATGCTTGACTCCATAGCCCTAGAAAGTAAACGACACTAGTCTTGATCTCTCTTGGTGTTGAAAATACTCTTAGAACTCTTACTCTCTTTATCAAAGCAATTTGACTAACTTTACTAACTCTAACCCTAGCAAACAAGTGAATTTAATTGTTTCTGTTATAAATGTTTGCTATAGCCATTAGGGCTTGAAGTAATTGTTGCATACTTACTTAATATTGGGGCTAAAAATACTCAGAATCATTGTTTAGCAATTGGATGTTGTTGCATTTGTTGAAGGCTTAATTTGTATGCACAATTGCTAATTTTCTGGGTGGTTTTACCTATTCCTGTTACAAAACATTCATTGCTACTATACATTAGTTTACTGCTGTAAATTTGCAATAGTGATTGTTTTTAATGGTTATCTAGTGTCTAAAGGTGATTGATGAGCTATATAACTTGACAATTGTCTATTATATGCTTTGGATTGTTTCTTGTCTCGTACAGGTGAGCCAATTACCTCGTATTCCTCTTCACCTCTCCTAGACCTAGCCTCTAACATCTAAGTGACCAAGATAGGAGGTTGTAGGCTTGGCTAATCTTGCTACTTGATCCCTTGAGGTCACTAAGGAAGCCTCCCTTGTGTTGGACCTCCTTCCATCATTAAAACGAGGGAAGTATCTACTTAGGTGATAGTGGTAGAGACTTCCAATTTTTACACAAGATTAGGATCTTGTGGAGGGCTTTGCACAAGTACAATCTTGTGAGAAACCCTTCCATCTCCCCTATCCTTGTTTGGGCATTGGGATTGGCTATGCTAGGAAGGGTTGTACCTCACCTTGTGGGAAGAAGGGGCTAAAGGCCCAGAGGGTAAAAGTAGTTGGCAAGAGTTAAAAGTTAATGTTGAAACCTTTGAGATGCTTCGCCCAAGGATCCCCAAGAAAGTAGTGAAAAGCTTCTCAGTAAGAAAAGAGGACCCATAAGATACATAAACACTCAAGGTACTAGTTGATGGATAGGAGGTCGCATCACGAGCCGGCCTATTCTGACCATGGGCATGTAGCGGTATGACACTACCACCTATCTAGTCACCAAGCTAGGGTAGTGACTCTTGGTGGCATAGCCAAGAGAAAGGGGGTCTCATCACGAGCCTTCTCATTTCCATGAAATGTTTGTGGATAACGTTGTCACTTATGGTCATCAAGCCAAGACAGTGGCCCTCAACTTTTCCCTTGAAGAACAAAAGCAAAAGATCAAAAGAACTAAAGATAAGAATAAAAGGCAATGAATGGGCTAGGAAACAATTGTATTAATGACAAGGTGCAGCTTGCCCTCTACAAAGGCACCCACACGTAAGGCTTTACATTTCCCTGTTATTACATGCACCCCATGCCCAAACATTTAGCCCATGCCACCTCATACACTTACATGACTTGGATTAGATCCCACCTTGGAAACACCCCAAACTTAAGGGAGATTAGCCCAATAGAACACCTTGAAACCTTCTCCAAACCTAACTTGTCAAATTGCATAACGTCTTTGAGCATTTCCCTGGGTTAAGGGGGGTTTGATGCACATGTTTGGGTAATTTAATTATTGGATGTGATTTGCATGCTATGATCCATGTGACTTATGAACCGCTAGAGGACGTACTTCTTGTTGCTGCAGGACCTTTCCTGGTGGGCAGGTACACATGAGGGAATGATTAGCTCAGACCTTCATGAGGGCTTAAAGCCCACAGATGGATGTTGCAACCCCAGCCAGGGGTAAGAAGAAACTAAAGATTTGCACCTGGGAAAAGGACGTTGCCTTTGGAGGCACCCTGGCAGACCTAGACCCAGGGGGATCTTGCTCTTCCACATGGACGTTGGCCCTTGAGGGCCCTGGACATCACCATCATGACCTTGGACGTCATCCAGAGCTAGGGTTTTCATTTTGGAGACAGTTATGAGCCTGGTGGCACGTGTGGGCATCATCTGGGGCCTCTGGAGGCCAAGCGCCCTACATTTTAGGCTCAACGTTCCACCTTAGGGCCTCAATGTCACCCTAGAAGGGAATGACGTCACCCTTGGAGATGTCTTTAGGTGCTAATTAATTTTTACTATGTCAAAATTGGATTTTATTGTAAATTGGCTAGGTCGGCCTTAATTTTGACCTAAAATTAATCAAGGGTCAAAGTTTTGTGTAAATAAACATAAAGTACATTCATTTTTACATAACTCTCACTTGGAGAGAAGTGGACTGAAATTTGTGCCCTACTTAGGGTTTATTGGCTGAAATTGTGATGCGCACCTCTATTGGAGTCTTCATACTTGCAACTTGGATCATTTTTTGGTAAAGTTACTTGGCAATCTAGGGTTTCATTGCTTGATTATTCTTGGTGAAATAAGTAAATCTGTAATTGTCATTTCATTTTGAATGGTTATGGTCTATTTGCTTATTCATGTCAAATATTTTGAAATTGATTGCTTGCTTGACAAACGCTAGGAGTAAAGAACTTAAGATACTACTTCTTTGCTCTACATTTGTTAGACTTTGCTAAGGTAGTTAACTTTGACAAGCTTCTAAAACCCTAAAGTGCTAGCACTTTAGAAGCTTTGATCAATTGTTGTTGCATCTAAATAATTCTTTCAATAATCTAAGGAGGAGGAAACCGCTAGGACCTAGAAGTGCCTACTCTCTAGTAGCTCACCTCCCTAAAGATTGAATCCTAGAAGACTTAAGGTGCTACTCTTCTAAGATTCATCTTTTACTTGGATAAATATAATCATTTTGTTGCTTACTCCAAATGAATGTTGTTGAACTTTTGACTCCATAACCCCTCAAAGGCACTAGTCCTTACACTTACTTTGTTGAGAGATCAAACCAACACTCAAACCTTAACCTTTCTAGCTTTCACTAACTAAAACTAACTCTAACCTAGCCTAGACAACTAATTTACTTGCTGCTATTATAAATCACTGCTATAGACATCTTGAAGCAGCAAATTTTCTGCATAATCTACATTGAATGCTAGCTAAACACTTCTAAAATTGCTTATCACATTTGATTATCATTCTGCCTAGTAAATGTTATCTTTTCATTGTCTTTTCAAGCAATTTTGAGGCATATTTCTTACAGCTGTTACAAAATACTTCTTCTTGTTGTAAACTTTCATTTTGCCGCAATTTTATATCAGCGAGCATACATTTCATTGGTTTATTGTCTTATTGAAGCTTTAATATCATTTTGTACTTGAAACTGCCATATTTTCACTTGTTGTCTTGTTCTGGGCAGGTACACTTCATCCATGACATTTGCTTCATCTCTTAAGACATAAACTCAATAAGACCTTTTGACTTGAGTGACCAATGAGAAGGGGGTTATCTTTGCATCCTTGCTTTAGTTTCACCAGCCCTTTAGGTCACTAGGGACGTCTCCCTTGGGGTAGTCTTACCCTACTCTTAAACAGAAAGGGGTTTCATATTAAGGTGGCAGTGATAGGTCACCTCCTTGTTACACCAATCTTGTTTCACTTGCCTTGGGCTTTGGGCAAGTACAGATTGCGCGACAACAGACCCAATGGAGCACATGCCTTCGGAGAATCGTTGGATTCCTCGGAAGCTTGGAAGAGGAGCATTGGACACGTCTTGTGGAGCACCCTTGCCTAGGGCCTAAAAGTGCCTACTCTCTAGTAGCTCACCTCCCTAAAGATTGAATCCTAGAAGACTCAAGGTGCTACTCTTCTAAGATTCATCTTTTACTTGGATAAATATAATCATTTTGTTGCTTACTCCAAATGAATGTTGCTGAACTTTTGACTCCATAACCCCTCAAAGGCACTAGTCCTTACACTTCCTCTTTTGAGAGAACAAACCAACACTCAAACCTTAACCTTTCTAGCTTTCACTAACTAAAACTAACACTAACCTAGCTTAGACAACTAATTTACTTGTTGCTGTTATAAATCACTGCTACAGACATCTTGAAGCAGCAAATTTTCTGCATAATCTACATTGAAGGCTAGCTAAACACTTCTAAAATTGCTTATGACATTTGATTATCATTCTGCCTAGTAAATGCTATCTTTTCATTGTCTTTTCAAGCAATTTTGAGGCATATTTCTTACAGCTGTTACAAAATACCTCTTCTTGTTGTAAACTTTCATTTTGCTGCAATTTTATATCAGCGAGCATACATTTCATTGGTTTATTGTCTTATTGAAGCACTAATATCATTTTGTACTTGAAACTGCCATATTTTCGCTCATTGTCTTGTTCTAGGCAGGTACACTTCATCCATTACATTTGCTTCATCTCTTAAGACATAAACTCAATAAGACCTTTTGACTTGAGTGACCAGTGAGAGGGGGGTTATCTTTGCATCCTTGCTTTAGTTTCACCAGCCCTTTAGGTCACTAGGGACGTCTCCCTTGGAGTAGTCTTACCCTACTCCTAAACAGAAAGGAGTTTCCTATTAAGGTAACAGTGATAGGTCACCCCCTTGCTACGCCAATCTTGTTTCACTTGCCTTGGGCTTTGGGCAAGTACAGATTGCGCGATAACAGACCCAATGGAGCACATGCCTTGGGAGAATCGTTGGAGTCCTGGGAAGCTTGGAAGAGGAGCTTTGGACACGTCTTGTGGAGCACCCTTGCAATGGAGCCTTGCTTGTGTACGACAACACCTTGGAGCTTGACATGTGTGAGCCTACTTGTGGTGTTGTAGGTTTCTTGTAAGGGTTTAGGCTTACATGTCTTGTTGGCATCCCTTACCTCTCATATCTATAGAGGAATAAGAGAGTCCTTTCAAATCATCATCATTGTACTCTTTTATTTGTACATGTCTTCTTGGAGTGAGCCGCTAGGGTTAATGAGGAAACCCTACGAGTAATTATGAAGAAGAGGGAGGACGTATTTGTTGGAATATTCTTATGAGATACTAGGATTTACTCTTGTGAAGAAAAAGTTGGACATGATCATCATCATATCATTATCATTCTTAGCGCTCTTGTGTTAGAGGTGTGACTAAGAGGAGCACACTAGTCTTTCTATCTCTCTTAAATCTTCAACTTTGTACTTTCTCTTTCTTGCCTTGGAGGTGCTAGGGTTTCTTGGGGCTTCAGGAGCATCTTAAATACTAAGGTTACGGTTTCATCCCTTGGAGACATTGAAGCTAGGGTTTTGTGATTAAACTTTTGGTTCTACTTGTTGAAGTGAAGAAGAAGAGGAGATGTCTTGCCAAGCAGGCTTGTTAGTGTCGATACTGGCTTGTTGAGTATCTTTGGTGGATCTAGGGTTTTCTTGGTTTTCCCTAGCTAGGGTTTTAGGGGCCTAGAGGATTGTACTAGCCTTGGGATGAGGCTATGGTCTGTACATGAACTTTATCTTTATACATATATATAAAGTTTACAGCTGTCCAAAATTGTCTCTATTGCAGATTTTGATTTTCAGCCATCTATTTCTTCATGGTTTGGTAAGTTCCAGCGCTTGTATGTCTTGTTGATTTGACATAAGTTAAGGTTGAAATTGTTAAGTGATTTAACATTAATATTGAAGAATATAGGACAGATTTGCTGTTGTATTTACTGCAGTCATAAAGTGAGTTTCAGATCTGTTTTATGCATGATAAGATTGCCCTAGAGGGCTGAAACTTGTTGGCACATTTTGCTATCTTTTCTCTTGGATTTCCTTGTTGATTCAGGCTATTAAGAGATGAAATATTGTCAGTTGTAGCTGCTGTTTTATTTATATTTCATAACATCCCTAAGGTTAAAAAATCACATGAAAATCTCTAGGGAAGAGATGAAATTTTTTGAGTTGCATCAATTTCCCTAGTGCGGAAAATTTCTATAGGATCAGGCGGTGGAGAATTCACCACGGCTTGACCTCCCTAAAAGCGGCAGTACTTAACCAAAAACCCTGAATAACTTTTCCACTGTCAGCAGAGAATGAATGGACAGCTGAGATCTTTTCAACAGCCCAATCACTTTTCCACCACCAAATCCTTCGACTGCCATATAGGCTTTGGGACCGTCCGATGTGGAAGTTATCGGCGGCTAGGATTATTTCAGTGGCCCACTATAACTTCCACCACAAATTCATCAACCCACCGTGAGTAAACAGTAGCCATCAGATGGGAGAACAATCTGATGACTCCAATTTAATCAATGGCTCATCCTTTTCCACTGCAATCCAAACAACCACTGCACTGGAATGCTGCCCCTGCATCAAATAGGCTTCAATGACAATTAAATCAAGGAGAAGTTACTCGGATAATTAAAATCAAAGCCTTAGGATTTTTCCCTTTTTCACATATTTATAGTGATAGTTTCGAAGATGGCAGGAAAATTATACACCAGCCATATAGAGTGAAGATGCCCATAGTTATGGTTCAATACATAACTCAGATAATTTATTATTCTGGATAATGATGACTATCTACTTGATTCTTCACTAGCTTGTTTACAAACTTTTATTTTCCTGTGATGCACCAACTCTCAAATCTTAATCCTCCCCACAGTTACCAGAAAATAACTTATCCTGCACCCAAACAATGGACAGAGCATCTAGGCAGCAGGATCTCACTTCCTAGGACGATATCTAACACCATTTTTATCTGTTTTTCAAGAAGGAAGGTTTCTTCTACTAATTCAAGGATGCATAAAGACTATACATGTCTTACATTGCTGCCTAATAAAGGCGGAAATCAAAATTAGTATGGCCATTGCAAAATTCTGGTATTCAACCATTGCATTATTTGTCTCAGTTGTGAATAATGAATAGCATACCTAGCTCAAGAAGGCTATAAAGACAAATGTAAATGAATGCCTCACAATTATCCATTAACTGGGTTGCCAAGTCCTTTCTTAACATGAATATTTTGTGTTTATAACTAAGTAAATGAATGCCTCACAATTATCAATTAACTCGGTTGCTAAGTCCTTACTTAACAAGAAGATTTTGTGTAAATAACTAGTGCAGAAAATATGACCTATGTCATAAAAATGACCAATATTAAATTCTAGAACCTGACACTTAACGAATAGATCATGTAATCTCAAAAACCAAGATACAGCTGTATTACCTTCTGCTTCAGCAATATCTGATACACACTGAAAAAGTTCCAATCCCTTCTTAAAACTTTTTGCTTTCCAGGATCTATGCAACTTTGGTTTCCCGTCATCATTCAATATACTCCAGCCTGGGATCTGGATAAATTGTTATGTGAATTTATGAGCACTCTAACCAGATTGTACCAGCAACATTTCAGTTGATAAATAATTAATCTGAGAAGTGCACCTGTTGAAGTAGTTCATTTGCTGTTTGTTCAGACATGGCCCCAATGTCCTTTGAATCACACTGCCCACACTTCTTGTTTGCTAACTCCATTTCTTCACAAGTAAAAAATAAACATGTTATTAACAGTTGTTAAAGTGTCGCTTCACTTGCAAAATAGAAATCTGCAACAAACATCAACCAAATCCTAGCTGTTTCTTCATAAAATTGGGAACACTTTTCCAAATCACTTAATATGCGGAGTAGCTTGATCCAAAAAAACACAGAAAAGTTGCTGTGAACCAGCATAAGAAGTTAACAGGAACCTTAGAAAAACTAAAATTATTATAAAACACTTAACTGAACACTCCATATAACCAAGAACAGATAACCCAATAGCCCATAATAATAAACAAGTTTCCAATAATTGGACAGTTAACACTGAAACCCAATCATTTGTCAACAAGGTCTTGGACCATTCTTCTTGATCAGGTCACCATCTGTGCCATGGGAGAATGTCAATCCTGGACCATTTTGCTGCAGAAAATGTCAGTCCATGATACATCAACAATCTGTTCAACCTGGACCATTGTCCACAGGGAGAATGTCAGTCTAGCAGCACACTGACTATCCACAATGCAAGAATATCAGCACTCCCTCTCAACCAAGGGAGTAATCTCCACAAGCCCGAGTTTGTCCCTGAAGTATACAAACTTCCCTTTGGACAAGGGCTTCGTCAGAATATCTTCTATCTGCTCATCGGTGGAGATGTATTGGAGCTTCACTTCTCCTTTCTGGACTTTATCACGGATGTAGTAGTACTTGATCTCAATGTGCTTCAACTTTTCATGGAACACGGGGTTCTCTGAAAGCTTCACACAGCTTTGATTATCACGGTCGAATCCAGCGCCTGGTCAAATAGTCCAGAAACCAGCTTACGAAGCCATACTGCTTCTGTACAAGCATCACAAGCTGCAATATACTCTGCCTCTGCAGTGTTGAGTGCGACAGACTTTTGTTTCCTGATGGCCCAAGATATCATAGCAGAGCACAAATTGAAACATACACCAGAAGTACTCTTTCTGTCACTTGCACTCCCTGCCCAATCGGAATCCGTATATCCCTGCAACTGTACATCATTGTTTGAGACATATCTTAAACCATAATTTAGTGTGCCACACAAATATCTCAAAATGTGCTTTGCAGCTATCCAATGCTCATGTCTCGGTTCCACCTGGAGCTGACTCAACGTGTTCACAGCGAAGCAAATGTCCGGCCTAGTATTAACCAAATATATCAATGAACCAATCAACTGCCGGTACATGGAGGGGTTTACCAGATCAGAATCAAAGTCTCTCAACTTCTTTAGGTTTGTCACCATGGGAGTTGCCATGGATTTGCAATTCATCATCCCAAACTTCTAAAGGATCTTCACAACATACTTTCCTTGACCTAGGGAGATTTCACAGGCTTCAACCATACTTCTAGTCCCAAATAATAGTGCATGAGACCAAGATCCTTCATATCAAATTCAGAGGCTAGCTCCCTCTTACACTGAATAGTGAGAGGCTCTGCACCTATCAGAAATAAGTAATCAACATATAGAAGTAGAATCACAGATGCATCATTCACAAACTTGTAATAAAGGTTTGGATCAGCATAGCTCTTGGAGAATCCAAGTCTCATCAAGTAGTTGTCAATCTGTGCATACCAAGCTCTTGGAGCTTGATTGAGTCCATACAAGGCTTTCTTTAATCTGCAAACATGGGACTCTCTCTGGTGCACCTCAAAACCTTGAGGTTGCTCTATGTACACTTCTTCTTCAATCACTCCATTGAGAAAAGTTGTCTTCACATCCATCTGATGTAGACTCCATCCCATGGAAGCTGCAAGAGAGATAATGGATCTGATAGAAGTGTATCTAGCAACAAGAGCTAACGTCTCATCATAGTCTTCTCCCTCTTTCTGGGAGAACCCTCCAGCCACGAACCTTGCCTTGTATTTATCAATACTTCCATCCACTGCATGTGTAATCTTGTAAATCCACTTTGAAGATACCATGGGCTTCCCTTCAGGTCTAGGCACAACTTCCCATACATCGTTTTTCATGATGGATTGATATTCTTCCAACATAGCTTCCTCCCATTCTCTCTACTTGACTGCTTCTTCAAAGGTGGAAGGTTTTGTATTCACAAGATTTGTCATAAGTGTCGCATAACTAGAGAACCTCTTGGGTCTCCTTCTTTCCCTGGAGGTGCCACCTGGAGCTTCATGTCCTACTACTTCCTGCAAGGTGGATTTGAGCCATGCCGGTCTCTTTCTTATCCCGGGAACAGTGGTTGGTTCCACAAGTTCAAGTGGTCGTTTTGGTTCTTCATCGGGCTGATCTAGAGAACCTGTACTTTCTTCCTTGGGATCTGTTATCCACGTTTTCTAGGGATAACTAGGAGATCATGTCTCGAGGCCCACAGGTCCTAGACATGGAGTACCGAGAGCAGGATTAACCTGAGCATGGCCCTAGAGGGCCCATCCTTCTTCTTCTTCGCAGACTTGTCCTGTTAGCAGCAGCAGCTTCCATCACCATCGGCTTGGACTTGCATCAGAGAAGACTCTTGCTCCATGAGGTAATTGGTCCAAGGTATCATGGTATGTGTCATGTTTGAAGCGCAAAGCAGCTCTTCCATCACCATCGGCTTGACTTAATCGAGAAGACTCTTGCTCCATGAGGTAATTGGTCCGCATCATGGCTGTACTGCGGTTTGATTGTTATAACTTCTTATATATGCATCAGTTCCCATCAATAACCCTGATCTACACTATTCCACCGACCATTGTTGGGGATTAACCCAAGTGTCCTAGCAAGTTTGTATTTCATGGGTTCATTAGCCACCAGAGGGGATTTGCAGAGCCATCGCCCTGGGCCCCATCATTCTATCACTTTACATCTTAATTCCCACACATCCATCCCATTCCCCCTAGTCCCACCCATTAGGGATGACCTTTGAGGGTTGGCACTTTGTCTTGTGGGGCATAAGAAGGCTATGGGGTAAAAGCAGCTGGTAAATATAAAAAGCCATAGGAAATAAAACCTAGAGATGTTTCGGCCAGGGATCCCTAGAAGGTACAAAGGCCTCTCGATAAGAAACAAAAGGGACCCGCCAAGAAAATAATAAAAAACAAGACCTAACTAAGAGGATGGGAGGTCCACTCTATCGCCCATTATGTTCATAGGTATCTAGCAAGATGACATTGCCATTATCCGTCACCAATGCTGGTGGCAATGACCTTTGGTTGTATGGCCAAGGGAAAGGGGGTCCTATCACGAACCAGCCTTCTCATTTCCGTGGAAGTGCTTGTGGGTAGCACTGTCAGCTCCGGTCACCACTCCAAGGCAGTGTCTTCTGGTCATACCTTGAAGTAAAAGAAAGAAAGCAATAAATAAAAAAATAAAGGCAATAAAGGGGTTTGTAAAAAGTGCATCCATGACGGGCAATACCACCTCCTACACAAAGTGCACCCAATGCATACACCACCTTGGTCTTACTGTGACTGACATCCCTAAACCATATCACTTCATGTGCATGGTTTGAATGATCTTCCGTGGAAACTTTCCTTTTCTTATAGGTACTGGCCCAATAGGTTGCTCATTTCTTCATCTTTGTATAGTAGATCGTTGTAATGTCTTGAGCTCTTAGAGGATATGCTAGGGATTTTATGCATGTATTTGATAAATTTAATGGATGAAACATGATTGACATTGCCATGATCCCGAGGGACTAATGAGCCCATGGAGGGCATAGTTTTTGATGTGCGAGACCATACCCGACAGACAAAATTCAAAGGGACCGCACATTACTGGATATGATTAGCTCGTGACCCTCCATAATAAGAGCCCATCAGATGGTTGTTGGGATGACAGGACAGGCAACGTTATGGATGAGCCATTGCACGAGAAGAAAGAAGGATCGCTCCACCTGTGACACTTTTACAGGCCCCATTTAGGGGTAATCACCCAACGCAGATGGAACGCTTGTTTTGATGGACAGGACGCCACCGAGAGTTGGACGCTGTTCCGAGCGCGGTGGCGTGTGTTGAGGTCATTTGGCACGCGTGGTAGCTTTGGAGGAGGTCTAGAAGGGCCAACATTTGGTTTATGGATGTTGTATTTGCCCAAAAGGGCCAATCGCCTCCCTCAAAGGGGGCTTGACGCCCTCTTACCGCTATTATGACATTTTCTAGCAAGAAATGTGATAAATAATGTAACTTTTGTTAGTCATCCTTGTCGGCTGCTTTAATGACCTTAATTTTAATTCAAAGGTCATGGATTGGTATAAATAGAGGACGCTTCTCCTCATTTTAAACATAACACAACTCACTCTTGTGAGAGATCAACTTTAGTCTTTTTCTTGGTATTCTTGGTCTCTATGAGTATGAATCTTTTATTGGAGGATTCTTCTTGGCATTTATGGTGTTTCTCTCATGGAAGGTTTGCATAAACTAGGGTTTGATTAAGCATTCTTCATGAATTGTAAGTGAATTTTTTCATGCAAAACTTCTTAAAATGATGGAATGGTTGTAGGTTTAATTTCTTATTTGCTATATCATTGCTATTATATTGCTAAATCTTGAAACCCTAGGTAGCAAGCACACTAGTAGGCTTTCACGGTTATATGTCCCTATGCTTGAGAAACTTTGTTTTAGCCATTGATAAAGGGAGATATAGCCTGGCCGCTATTAAGCACTTTCTCTCCTTTTCTAAGTTAGCATTAAAGTATAAGTTGAATAGAAGAGACGTCCTAGGCCCATAATTCTACACCTAGGGTTTCAACCTCTAGGGTTTGAAAAGCCTGCCCCCAACACTTTTCTCCTTTAGACTTGTACTTCCCTTGAAGCTAGCCGCTTTTGCCAAGAGTATTTAGAGAAAGAGGAAGGGAGCATGAGACCCTGCTTTCTAAGCAACACCTAATACCTCCTTCCTTAGGGTTTTGATTCTAGGGCCCCGCCATTGCAGCATCTATAGAACCTAACCTTCTAGTCTCTAAATTATAAATCCTCCCCGAGATTTTGCCCCACTTTGGACTCCATTTTACCCTAAGGCACCGGTATTCTTTCCAACGTTGAGTTGCTTGTTGTGCAAATTCATCTTCAAACTTTCAAATTTTTTGAAACCCTAATCCAACCTCGAATAAGACTAACTAAGGCCGACAGCCATACCCCACGCAGCTAAAGCCCTCTAACCCTAAATTGATGATGATTTCATGCCTTATTTGAACTATTGCTGATAGAAAACATTGTTGGCTTGGTCATCTTGTGATGTATATTGATTGATTGATGATTTTCACACAATTAGCAAACGCTGACCTCTTTGTCTGGCCATATTGCTTTCTTAATCATAATAACCCTAAAAGAAGCTGACTTCATCTTTAGGATATTGACGCAACAACCTGTTGTATATGAGCAAATAATGACATTTAATGCATTGATTTAATCTAAGGATTGATCACTTTCTCATTAGATGCTATATTATTCTAGTGTTTATTGACGAATAACATTATATTGCCATTGTCAACATATCGCAAACATTAACTCTCGGCTAATATTTACCTGCTGTATATGCCTAAGGTTACTAAATTTTGATACCATTGATTTATGAAGTATTAACCATTATCGCATGCACTAGTTTCATTGTTGTTTTGTCTCGCAAGTAGGTGCCTTTCCGGTTATTCTTTACTTGACTATCAAGTAATCAAGGGGAAACTTCTACCTTAATCCTGAGCCCTTTTCCCCTTTCAAACCCCGACCGCCTTTTCTGTGGTTATTCTTACTTGACTATCTTCTGGGCAATAATCTGTGAAAGGGAAAAAAACTTACCTTGATCCTCGAGCCTTTCTTCTAAACTTCGGGGTTGCTAGGGACGCCTCCCTTGGGTTTAGCCACCTAAATAGAAAGGACCTCCCATTGTGGTGACATTGGTGGTTCCCCTGCTATCACGGGCTTGACCCTTATCCTAGTCTATGACCTAAACTAAACTCATGCTGGAGCAACAGGATCCCTGTCTCTTCTTTGTTGGAGTCCATGGAATCTTCAATAGATTTCTATAAGCAATCTTTTCATCAAGTCATGTCCTACCGGGACTTCAACTTTCTATTGTCCCTGAATATGTACCGTATATTTTTGATGAATCACTTTATTCAACGAATATGCCCTTCTTTCTTTAGTATTCCAATTTCTTTCTTTTCCTTATGGACATGAATATAAACATGACATCCAAATATCCTCAAGTTTTCAACACTTGATTTCTTTCCAAAGAAAGCTTCTTCCTCGAGTCATGTTCCTTCAATATACTACCGACTTCTATTCCCCGGCATATACCTACCGCTTCCATAGCTTCTTCTCCCAGTAGAAACATGGATAGATTTTGATCATTCATCATTGCCTTTATAGATTCTTCATTATCCGTTCTTCCTTTCCGCCACTATATCTGCTGAGGATTGCGTGGAAAAACAATTCTTTAATCCTAGTTGTTTGCAAAAGGTAATGAGCTCCGAGGTGTATTCTCCTCCATTATCGACTCCAGAGTCTTGATATTCTTATCTATCAAGTTTTCCACTTCAACCTTGGAATTCTTGAAACTTGTCAAATACTTTATCTTTCGTCTTCAACAGATACATCCAAGTCTTCGGGTGGAGAAGTCACTACAAATACATAGTAAAAAAGAGCCTCCCCAGGACTTCAATGCATAGACATGCCAGTGCCAGTTGTAGGTTGGGAAAATCCCGAATCAACCACCAAACAAGTAAGCATAACTTGGGAATCCTACACCCAATGTCACCTCGATGTGGTCCCGCACTAAGGGTGACCCGCATCACCTAGGGAAGCCATCCTGTGACCTCTAGGGATTGAGATGGAGGTAGAGACAAATGGAAGTGAAGCCCCCAGAGGTCAATTCCAAGTGGAATAAAAGGTAGGAAGAGATGCCTTGCAAGTCAAGTAATTGCTGCCCTACAGGTATAGTGCTTCTTCGAATGATTGTACATGCACGAGACAAAAGAAAATCTAACTTGCAATGATATATGTTAAGTTGGATCAACAAGTTGCTTGTTGTCCCCTAATTTGAAGCAATAGATAACATTATATATCAAAAAAAATGGTACCATAAGTTGCCTAATAAGTGCTGATCACAGAAAATACAAGAAAGACTAGCTAAACTCAAGATGAAAACCCATATTTTAACACAAAGATAAGGATGTTGTAAACACTTGTCTGCAGTAAATTATATCAGCCTTATGGCCGTAACATTTAATGTATTGCAGAAAGAAAATCAGCCACCAAATCCCCCAAACTTTGCCAAAAAGTTGTTATTAGGACAAGAAGAATAAGGTGCAAACTTTGAGCAAAAATCCAAATGGTTGATAAGAGAGTTATTCAAGTAAAATGATAGTCAGCAGTCCAATGGCTGAAGACGCAATTCCTTTGTAACAGAAGTAAGAAGTAGCCACTTGATGGGGATGCCCTAGGTCAGAGGTTCCCAAGGCACAAGGACTACAATCCACTTTGCAAGAAGTAAAATGACCGAAATTCACGTTTTCCAAGCCAATATTTTATTTCTTCAATGCAAAATGTAAGGACTAGTCCCTTTACTATTGGGTTGATGGAGTCAAATAAACAAAGAGCTTAAACAAGCTACCTCTTTGTGGGTGTAAGCCCTTTTACTACCCAAGGCAAGTTTCTTAGGCTGTGGTTTGCTAAGAGGGTGTATGCCCTCATACTTCTCTTAGCAACCCTTGTATAATCAATGAGATGAAGCAATAAAATGATGAAGACTATGGGGATACGCTTACTCCCACCTAGCTCCTAGCATATAAATACTTGACTTGAAGAAAATGATAGCATAATAGTAGAAAAACATACCAAGATCAAGAGAAATGCCAAGACAATGCACCATAAGAGCTAGAAAAGCATCATCCACATACTTTAGACTTCCACCAACCATTCTCCACCAATAGATAGCCATAAACAAGTGCACAAGAGATCAAAGGAGACCAGTATGGCACAAATTTCAGACCAAGGCCTCTCTCAGAAGAGGGAGAGTTATGTTTGAAAACGAGATCTTATGATCTCTTATATATACAAATGTGACTAAGGTGACTTGTCCACAATTTATAGTAAACACAAAATTAGGGGTCAACAACCCTAATCTTGCCCCTCACAAAGTAATTCATTTAAAATTCACATTTGCACATGAGAAAACCCTAATTTTAGGGGCGATCGCCAATTCCTTTATGGGATGTTTTGCCACCTTGAGGGAAGTCGCTATGTTGGGGAAGATAGGTAGGCTCCAAAGGCCACATGTCAAGCATCTAGATGATCTCATCATGGTGAAGACCCTCTTCCTCAAAACGCCCAAGTGTAAATGAGTGGCATCTCACCACCAAGCCCTAACCCCCAGGTGATGTCATGTTCTAGGAAGTGACGCTTGTCTCTCCTAGGAAAACGTTTGGCATGTGGGGACTAGGCTAAGGCCCAAGTCATCATTAAGGCCTTCCAAGTCTAATCTTTCCCATCCGTCATGATACTGCCCTTTGGCATCCAACCCCGTTTCTTTAGAAGCCCCATGAAGCCCAAGCTAGGCTTGTTCTCCCAAATTGTCCACCAACCAGGTCCCGCAAAGACTCAATGGGCATAGGCTCATGACATACAAGGGCTCCAGTGTCTCGTTCATGAGTGCCTTTGTAGAGGTGTGTGTGGTACCTTCATCCAAGAATGCACTTTTTCCAAGCCCATCAATTGCCTTTATCATTCTTTCTTTGTATTTTCTTTCAATATAGTAATAGGAGAGGTTGAAGGTCACTACAATGGCGTGGTAACCAGATAATGACAATGTCACCCACAAACTCCTAGTGGAAATGAGAAGGTTGGCTCGCGGTGAAACCCCCTTTCTCTGCATCCCACATGCAACCGAAAGAGCTATTTTCACCCTCGTTTGGTGACTAGATGATGGTAATTACATACCACTAGATATTCATGGACGGGATAGGTCGGCTCGCGATGAAACTCCTATCCTTCAACTAACCTTTAAGCATTCTTTATTATATCGTCGGTCCCCTTTACTCAAGGATAACCATTTCACTGCTTTCTTGGGCGATCCCCGGGCAAAGCATCTGGAAAGTTTATACAAGGATTTTATATTTTACCCAACATCAACACCTCTAGGCCTTCACCTCCTTCTTCTGCCATAGAATGAGGGATAACCCTTCTTGGGTCAATACACCCTAAAATCCTAAGAGATAAGGGAATAAGGGGAAATAGTGATGGTGCAGTATGGTCGGGAATGGTATGCTGGTTCATTAAGGGAGTTCCTAGTAGCAAACCCATTCCCAAAGAAGACCACTTACTATATAATAATGTCAACCGCCACCAAGGTGAAGTTAGAAAAGGCATAATGTCCAAGCATATATCATGAAATCTAGAGCAATCTAAGATACAACATAATCAAATGGCTTAAATATTGAAATGATGTTCACTATAATAATTTCACTTGTACCTCATGGAACAAGGCCCACCGCCTTCCTCAAAGCCACCGGTGGTGGATGCCATCCGCAAAACTGTGACCATCTATGGTTGTGAGAGGGGTTCCCATCCATGCAAAAGGGTATTGCTAGTCATGTAGTCTCTCACTCCATATCCGCAAACTCGAGGGCCTCAAGACATCATCTCCTAGTTATCCACAAATGGGGATAAATATCCGGCTCCTACTGGGGTCATGTGCTCCAGAGAGTGCATGAGAACTCTAAAATCTCCTCGGTAGACCTATACCGCAAGGGAAACATCAAACCGTGCAAGATGGCCTATTCATCCTTGTTCTCATATGATGATAATCAAAACCCACATAATCCAGAAAAAGAAAATTTTGACATTTTTTAAAAATTTAAACTAAGCATGAAATCAATATGCAAAATAGAGAAAAATGAAATAGCCGCATCTAAACCAGTATGAGCAATCAAGATGCAAATGTAAGGAATCAAAATTACTTACCTACTTACCTGGGGCACGGGCCCTGAATAATTCATGTGACCTGGATGTGATGTTGGAGAAGAGACCCATCTATTGGTAGTGGTATCTTTCTCCCATCTAATGTTGCCAGATAATACTTTTCGTCGGACTTCTTCCTCGAAGGATGTGAAGTACAAGCCAAGAATTGTTGGTCTCTTTGGTCATATCTAGGGTTTTGCCCTGTCCCACATGAGCACAAGGCTTCCTTCATTGAAAATGATTCAAGGTGTATTCTCATTGTACAGAGGCTATGTGTGGACTATCTCTTTGACGATTCCTTCATGTTTCTCATCTTCCCTTTGTATAACATGAATAGATTATGGTTCCTTCCCATGGTACCAGGTACTTTCTTTTATCTCCCATGGAGAAATATCTCATTAAATCTTCTATGCATGAAGGGTAACTCGCATGGATCATACTCAAACCGTGGAGGAATATCAGTGTTCACCCATTACAGTTGGGGGTCCCTCGATTCCTCACATGCATCTTTCTTTTCCCTCATATAAAATCTCACACGCGCTATCGCCCATGGAATATATGAGTGTGTAAGGTTCATGCTAAGAACACCCCCAAGGGTCGTGAGGGACCTAAGTATCGACCTGGGCTTAGAAGTGAGAGGTTAAGATAGCTTGAGCTCGGGCTCGAAACCGCTGCACGGTGAGCTTCCCACCCACCTGGCCACCCTCGAATGGGGATCTTCATTTAGGATGGCTAGTCCAAGGGAGGTGTCCCTAAGCAATCTGGGTTTGGCTAAAGGGTAATGGACCAAGCCAAAGAAGTTCCCTTTCACAGATTGTCACCCAAATGATAGTCAAGGAGAGAAATCCACTGATGATGCACTTGTTTGCGAGACAAGACAAAATACAACTAGAATATGTGCTTGGAGTGGGTTAGTACCCCTATGCTACTAAAGACTATCTTCAAATATATATGAGCAAAATGATCAAATGCTATTATTGACTAAGTCAATGATGGCTTAAACAAAGATGAATGGCTTTAAGTCACTCTTCAATAAAGCAATAGAGATAAAAAGCATCCAACGCTCACAATTAAACCTTGTATTAAATGTCAATGCAATAAATCGGATCTGCTCATTAATAGATATATATTGTCAGCCACACCTATATTGTTGTTGCAATGATGTGATGTCAAGCTTAGATATTAGGTCAAAGAGAGACAATTGAGTGGGACGAAGTCAATGATGGCCTAACAAAGTCAAGGATTTGTATTACTTCACCAATAAATGCATAAAAAGACAAGAGCATTCAATGTTCAATATTAGACCTTGTATCATATCATTAATGCAATAAATATGTCAAATTAGCTCACATTCAATATGTTGCTGAGTCACCTATACTATTTCTGCTACAGGTGTGACGTTAGCTTTAATCCAAAGGTCAAAATGAAAGACAAAGAGCAAAAACGTTTTGGCAAATAGACTTACAGATGCAATTATTAACTCAATGTCTATCAAAGGAGCTGCCAAATGTCACAACGTTGTAAATATAAACAAGGATCAAAAGGGTGTGACGTCATCCCTATATAAATTATGTTGTCTGTAGGTTAGCTAGCCAAGGATTGACGTTTTGACAAATTCAACCAGAAAAAAAGTAAAACAACTCCACGGCTATGAAGAGATAACAAGGCCGCACCTTTCTATCTAAGCAAAAGTTTAATTAAGGCCAAACATTATCAGCTTTAGGTTAGTTCAAAAACTAGCTAGGGTTAGACGCTAGGCTAGTTAGGGTTGCAATTTAGAGATAGTTTGAAAGAATTTAAGGCATAACAAGCTCAAGCAAGAGTTTCTAGACTAGTGCCTTGGGTTAATGGAGTCAATGGAGATGAGACTAAAGGTTTAGGAAGAACTCAAACTTAAAGACAAGAGAGCTAGGGTTTGATGGTGTTGCTATGCCAAGGCGACCAACCCTAAACCCTAAGAAGGAAAGACTTACCTAGGTGTAGCTAAAGCTAGGCCTAAATCTTCCTCTTCTTTCTCTAAGACTTATTTGGCAAAACGGCTAGCTTAGGAACACAAATCTAGGG
>SNQJ01S0163261.1:0-21376 GCA_010110895.2 Picea sitchensis | reverse complement strand
TGTCATCCAGAACTTTTGAGTTATTCTGCATATTTTTCTTTTGAATATCCTTTCTTAGTGTGACAATCTCTGCTTCCAAGTTTCCAATGATCTTGTCCTTTTCTTCTAGTTGTTCTTTGAGTGCTTCTTCAATTCTTGTATCTTCTTCTATTTGAACCTTCAATCTTGTGATCATTTGTTCTATTTCTCGAGTGTCCTTTTTCTTGTCTAGTTATGCTTGCAGTTTCTTGTTTTTCTTCTTTTGTCTTCTGATAACTTCTATGGCACACATTAATTCTTCTCGATAGTCAACTTCTACCTCTTCAATTTCATCTTTGACTTCTTCATATCCTTCTTCAGCTTCTTCATATTCTTCTTCGGAGTCTTCTTTGTCAGAATTTTTTACTGCCATGAATAGAACTCTTCCTGTCTCATTGTCACTGATTTCATCTTCATCTGATGATGAGATGTCTTCTTTGATACATAAGATTTTCTTGAAATCTTTCTTTGTCGTTCTTTTGCCTTTATATGTGAGTTTGCCTTTTGAGTAACCTTCATCATTTCTCTTTTTCTTATGAGGACATTTGTTAGCAAAATGACCAATACCATCACAATTAAAACAAATTAAAGGAAGCTTATCTCTATACCTACCATTGGTTCCCTTGTTCAGTCTTTTGACGAAATTGGCCGCTTCTTCATCATCTTCCAAGATGTTGATGTTCCTACTACATTATTCTTGTTCCTTTTTCTTTTTATTTTATCTTTTGGAAGCTTTGAAGGCTCCTTCTTTTACATCTGGATTTTCCTGTTCAGTTCTCATTTCATATGTTGTGAAGATTCCATGCAATTCAACCATGATTATTGAGTTCAAATCTGATCTTTCTTCTAGTGCTGATATCTTAGGGTTGAATCTCATAGGAAGAGATCTTAGTACCTTTTGAACAATTATAGATTCTTCGATTTCTTCTCCCAATCCTATGATTTCATTCACTGTTTTGTCAACTCTTAAGAAGTAGGATGCAATATTCTCATCTTCATTCAGTTTTAGTTGTTCGAACTCACCTCCGTAAGTTTTAAGTTTTGCTTCTTTGACTTTTGTATCTCCTTCATAAATATTTCGAAGCTTGTCCCAAATCTCTTTGGAGGATTTACAATGTGCAACTTTGGTGAATACTATTTCACTGAGACCATTCAAAAGTCCATTTGTATCTTTGGAATTATTATGACCAAGTTTCACTACTTTGTCATTTGTTGGTGGAACTGCTGGTACTGTGTATCCATCTACAATTGATTGTCAAATTTCAAACCCCTGTGCTTGTATATATGTCTTCATCCGTATGCTCCAAAAAGCATACTTTTGTCCATCAAAGTGTGGTATTCCATTTTTATATGAGTTGGTAGTCTCCATGAACTACCTTTTAGTGGTTAAACTGATTTCTGAAGGAACCTACTCTGATACCAATTGTTGGATTACTCAGAGGGGGGGGGTGAATCAATAATAGATTAATTACAATCATTTTTCTCCAAATAATCCAAGTGTTATATCAATGTAGAATTATTATCCAATAATGAGCAATAAGAAATGAACAATCACACACATACACAGTACACCAGTGTTTTACGTGGAAACCAAAATCCGGAGAAAACCACAGAATGCTTTATCTTATATGTCTTGAAGAATTACATTCATTGGAAGCACCAACTTCCGTTGTTTTTCAGTTGCAACTAGAAGGAGGCTCCAACCCCCTAGTTTCTTAGGCTACAACCTGAGGGAATATCCAACTCCCCAATTATCTTTCTACAACCAGAAGGAGGCTACAACCCCCTATGTTCTCCGGCTGCAACCGGAAGGTGGCTACAACCACTTGTCCTTGCCCCGTCCAACCACCTTGAAGTAGAAGTATAATGATGGAGACATTGTCACACTATCATTGTGAGATGTACCATTGTAAACATGTACCAATAAACTTGAACCATGCATTAACCATGCATCAACCTGTACCTCAACCTGTAATCAACCTGTACCATAAACAATTGCATCAACCATGCACCAACCTGTACCAAACAATCTGTAATCAACCTATACCATAAAAAAGTGCATCCAACCATGTACCAAGTATGTACCAATCATGTTTCAATTACACATCAACTATGACTCATCAATATGTACCAACATCATCAACTATACACCTCATGCATGTGCCAACTCATCAACTACTTGTCTCAACCATGTACCCAACTTGTACCTCAACCAAAATTCCTCATCAATTTCATCATACAAATATGATTTGTAACTCTGTAATAGACCTGGTGTATATGATCACATATCTACAAACCTTCCTTAACTTTAACAACAAGAGACTAGCATTTTCATCAAATGTTTCTTTAGTCTCACAAGACTAGTTTTGGATTACTCAACAACCCTAACTTGAAATAATCATAACTTTGTACCTGTAATGAATAAATATCTAAAACTGATACACAATGTTCTTCAGTGTGTTTTATGTAATTCCTGTAGGTTTCACTACTTTTAACCTCTCATAAAAGGAGTTATGGAAAAAATGGCACACCTTGCTGAATTCTAGATTATTCTAGAGAGAGACCTTGTAGAGCATGCCCCACATGGAATATTTGTTGAATTTATTTGAACATATTACACATCATACTAAATAATGTACTATAACCAACACATTTGGTATTACTGCATTTGGATCTGTTATGAATAAGTTATGATGTTTTTACCCAAAACACATGTTTTTTACTAGTTTCAGGACTAGCCACAAACCCTATTTTCCACGGAGTGTAACTCCAAAAATACAATGGCCCACTAGATGATTTTTTTACCAAAAATAATTCGATATGTTTCCTCAATGGCATAGCAATTTTACAGTCTGAATTATTCTAGAAAAAAATTTATTGTGAAAATGGTGAGATGACTTGAAACAACATACCTTAGAAAATATCATCAAAATAATTTATCCTTCCTTGAATTTCAACCTTCTTTTCTTCACTTTCCTCAGAAATTCATCTTAGATATCCTTTGTTTACCTCAGAAACCTTTAGGTATTCAATATTCTCAATTGTTTCTTAAATGAGGGAGCCTTGTCTCTTATTTATACTCTCCAAGTAGCTTCCTTAAAAACATCTTCTAGATCACTTTGCCCACTTTCCTTATTTTAGGGTTAACCTACTTCTAATTTCTCCATTAAATTTATTATTGAATTAATTTATTTTGTATTCACTTTGAATTATAGTACACTCATCACTTCACTTTATTATTTACGTTTTAAAATCTCTTAAACCACTTTGACTACTTTGACCTTTTGGGGCTTCTAGATGACATATGAGGGTCCTCCAACTTTGTAAGACCATAACTCTCAAAACGTGAGGAATTATGTGATGTTCCACATACCACCAGAAATGGAATGACATGTAATATCCATATAAAATAGTATTACCTGAAAATATATCAAAACTCATACTGTTATCCATCAAACAAACTTGGGTCCATTACCCAAACCCGAGTTCTCCAACTTCTCATGGCCATAACTCTCTAACCATGAGGAGTTATGTGGCGTTCCACATACCACAGGAAATGGCACGACAAGAAATGTTCATCTAGGATATTTTCACTGACAAATTCACTGGCGTTCATCTCATTATTCCACAAATAAGCATGGGTTCTCTAACCATACTTCTAGAATAACTCAATCCGCAAAGCATCTTCCTGTGAGGGCTTTCACCATAAGGGGACCACTTTGGAGTTCATCCATTTCTACTTATTATCAACCATGACAAGAAAATAACGAGTCATCTTTACATCAAACAATGTTGGGTCCATTACCCAACCTTTGTGCTACGGGGCTTTCTTGAAGGTTTGACATCAATGACAACCAACCTTAATCAACAACAATATCCAATCCAACTCCACTCCTAAGGGCACACAATGAAAATTCTACATGCCATATTCATATATATTCTACATTGTGTGCACACCTAATCCCTTACATATGGATATTATAGGGCTGGAACACTCCATGTGTTAATATTCATATACATTATTAGGACTTGTGGGAGCACAAGTAATATTATAAATATAGGAAACTATGTGACCAATTCGTCACTCCCTATACAAGTTATCTAAAGACATAGTAAATATTTTACAAGACATTGTTGATTTGTATTTGGATGGGGCATCAACATACATCATAATTGATGGAACTACAAAGGACCCTAAAACTTTGTTGAAGAATGCATTGGATATATTTTTTTAGGGAGATTTTTTTATCAAACTACCTTTTCAATTTGTGTAAATATTTGTATGTTACACAACATAAAATCTACCCTACATATCCAATTACCATAGGACTATTTGGGCTACAAAATTCTAGCTCTACATGAAAGGGATAACAAACTATGAAAGGTGTTGGAAGATTGGTTGTTGTCATTGATGTAAACCCTAGACATTGGATTTTGGACCCCACAATTGATCAAAGTAGATAGACATGAAGGAAATTACACATGCATATACAATGCCCATGGATGGATAGTATAATTCATTCCGCTTTCGGTGGTATGTGGCACGTCACGTGGATCCTCATGATTGAGGATAAATGAATTTTTGAAGATTACAATGTGAATTGAAGAAAAAACTACATGTCGGCCCTAATGTTAAAAGGAACTGACATAAAGGGTATAAATACATCTCATTATAAATTCATTTTTCAATACATATAATTTTATTGATGATCAAGGAGATCTAAGTCGAATTTCTAAGGAAATCTGAAGTAAATAAGTCCATATTTCAAGGGAGGATGAAGTATTTTGGTGATGCGTTGTAAGGTATGTTATTTACAGTTCAAACTACAATTTTCACTATAAATTTCTTTATAGAATGATTATGATGGTGAAATTCAGAGGATATTGATAAGACATATCAAGGTACTCGTGGTAAAAAATTTATCTCTTGATTCACTATACTTTTGGAGATACACTCTATGGAAGATAGGGTGTTTTACTAGTCCCGAAGCTAATCATAAACAAATGTTCCAGGTAAATGAGTCATAATGTCCTCATAGATAATCCAAATGAAGTGATACTAGTTGCATTGGAAATCGTACGAGCTTTAGTTTCTTGTGTCCTAATTTCAGAATATGATGTTAAATATTGAGCGTGGGGCACGTTGTAGAAGTTCACTCTCCTGAATAAGCCATAATTGAATAAGGTCTACCATTTTCTCTATAAATCCTTTTCTGGGAGGATTCAAGGAGTGAAAATTGGAGGAGTTTCAGAGAATACATTGAGGAATATTAGCTATAGTATCATATTATTCCAAGAAGTTGAAGAATTCTATGGAAACATTACTAGGTTCTATATGATGGTTGGTTGATGGTGATAATTTAATGTAAAGTTTTATGATCTCTCATATATTCTTGGGTGGAAGGAAGGGGAAAGGATAGAGGTTTTAGCCTGATCTTTATCTTGGAGGATTGTATCTTCCCTTGGAGGTTTATCTCTCCCTTCAACTTGGTTTATCCCTCCCTTGGAGGATTGTAGCTTCCCTTGGAAGTCATTACTTCCTTTGAACAATAATGCATGATTTCTTCACATAAGTTTATTGTGCATGGTGTATGGTGTATCTCTTCTAGTACTCTTTGTTGATCATTGGATATTCTTCATTTCTCATTGGATATATATTGGATACATAATATGCTTGAAGTAAAAGTTGTAACAAATAATCTTATTGAATTTTTGAAAGTGTTAAAATTGTACTTGGTATTGATTCACCCCCCTCTTAGTATCAAAAATTGGTATCAAAGAAGGTTACCCTTAGTACAGTTTAACCACTGGAAGGAATATCCTAATAAGAAATGGAAGACAACATTCCAAATGGGATTCCACCATTTGAAGGAATCATTTTTGAATACTGGAGTAATAGAATGTAAACTTACTTGAAAGCTCTTGGGGAAGATGCCTCTTTCTTATTTGTTTTAGGATACAAGGATCTGAAGAAACCAAAGACTGCATCTCAGAAGGAAGCAAGAAGGAGCAATAAATTGGAAATGGATATTATCCTTGATGGATTGACTGATTCAATGAAAGCCAAGGTGGGATCATGTGCATCAGAAAATGAGATTTGGGATAAGCTACAAGATATTTATGCAATTCCAAAAGAAAAATAAGTTGAAGCAAGTTAAAACTCACATGTTGAAGAAATTCTTAGAGGTGCATTCTTTTGTTTTAAATGTGAAGGAGATGGACATATTGAACATGAATTCCCTTATCCAAAAATTGAAAGAGATGATACTAAGGAAGAAGAAGATTTCAATGAAGAGGAAGACAATTATGAAATGGAAGAAGAAAAAATGATTCAACAAGAAGATGAGAATCTTGAAAAATTGGTTCATGTTGAGATTGAAAATAGAAAGCTCAGAAACACACATAGAAAACAAAGAAGTCAATTGGATAGTTGTGAAATTGAAATTGATAGATTGAAGAAACAATTAGAATACTATGAGAAACTAAGAGAAGAAGCCATTTACTTGAAGACTCTACTCGAAGAAGCAAAAATAATAAAAGAAGTAAGAAATGTCCAGATGATGAAGAAAGAAGAAGATTGTGAGAAACATGAACAAGAAGTTGTCTCATTAAGACATAAATTAAGAAACTCTCAAGTACCAAAAGACTTAACACATATCGGATGCATGGGTGAAACTTCACACAAAGAAGATACAAATGCCAGCAAGAAGGTTGAATAAATCCCCACACATCTAGCAAGGAGAGTTGATGAAAATTAGACCAAGATGATGGAAAGAATGAATGATTATAGAATATATGAATATCAAAGAAGAACTCCTACCTTTAGAAATCAAAGAAGTTTCAATTAGTATGAAGGAAACTACAGAAGAATAGATTTTGATCAAACATGGCATCGACCCAGATGGATTACACCACAAAGAATACCAATTACTCCCAGGTATCAAAATTTCATTCTTGGTCATTGTTATACTTGCAAAAATTTTGGACATAAAGAAATTAATTGCAGAATCAATGAAAGGAACAACTATGCAATAAACATGAATGGTGTAAATGGAAGATATGGAAATGATCGGGGATTTTTTAGCAGAAGTTATAATTGATGGACCAAAATATTTTACGCTACAAATGTATTATCTTGGTCACAAAACATGAGATTACATATATATGAATGAAGATGCTCCTATGCCAAATGTCCCTATGCCAACCACAGTATGGAGAAGGAAATAGATCCCAAACAATGAATATTTTCAAATAACATTAATCGTTTAAGGATGTAAAGAATAAGATGAATGGTTCATAGACAATGGATATTCTTCACACATGAATGGGGATCAAGACAAATTCATCATCTTGAAGACAAAGGGTGGAAATGGTGCATTTGGAGATGACTCATCTGCCAAAATACTTGGAAAAAGTGTATTAGATCTTGGAAGCAAAGATCTAAAAGCAAAGAAAGTCCTATTGGTTGAAGACTTGAAGCATAATATCCCCATTGTTAGTAAAATGTGTGATCAATTATACACTCTCATGTTTGATTCCCGAAGATGAAAAATTAGAAAATAAGATTCAAGAAGATTGGTTGCAACTGCTACAAGAATACCAAGTAACATATATGTCCTAGATCCATGAAAGAGCTCCAAGGAAGAAAAATACCAGAAAAATGAAGTATTACTAAGTTCCATATGTTTAGGGGGAGCAAACCCAAATACGAGAGTTACCTTTTTCCATTGAACTCAGGGGCAGAAACCCCACCCTTTTCCATTGATGTCAAAGGGGGAGAGAAATTGGGAGCATGATGATAGGGGGAGCATGAGTGTTTCCATCAATGAAAAAGGGAGATATTGTTGGAAGATTGCCTGTTGTCATTGATGTCAACCCTAGACATTGGCTTTTGGACCCCATAATTGATAAAAGTAGATAGACATGAAGGAAAAATTACACATGTTGATACAACACCCATGGATGTATAGTATAAGTCATGCCACTTCTGGTGGTATGTAGCACATCACGCGGATCCTCATGGTTGAGGAGAAATGAATTTTTGAACATGACAATGTGCATTGAAGAAGAAACTACATGTCAGCCCTAATGTTAAAATGAAGTGACATAAAGGGTATAAATACATCTCATTATACGTTTATTTTTCAATACATACAAGTTTATTAATGAGCAAGGATATGTAAGTCAATGTTCAGAGGAAATCTAAAGTAAAGAAGGTTGAATTTCAAGGGAGGATGAAGTATTTTGGTGATGTGTTCTAAGGTATGTTATTTATAGGTCATCTTAAAATTTTAGCTATAAATTTGTTTCTAGAACGATTCAAATGGTTAAATTTAGAGTCTATTGAGAAGACATATCAAGGTACATTTGATAAAACTTTTAGCGCTTGATTCGCTATACTTTTGGAGATACATTTGTTGGAAGATAGGGTTTTTGACTAGTCTTGAAGCTAGTCATAAATAGGTGTTCCAAGTAAAGCATTCATAAGGTCTTCATAGAGAATTCAAATGAAGTGAGACCAATTTCATTGGAAAGAGTATGAGTTGTAGCTTATTGTGTCTAAATTTCAAAATCTGATGTTAAATATTTAGCGCGAGGCATGTTGTACATGTTTTCTCTCTTGAATAATCCATAATTGAATAAGGTCTACCATTTTCTCTATATCTCATTTTTTGGGAGCATTCAAGGAGTGAAACTTGGAGGAGTTTTAGAGAATACATTGAAGAATATTAGCTATAGGATCATATTATTTCAAGAAGTGAATAATTTAATAAGTTGAATAAGTCTCGGGAAGCATTACCAGGTTCTATGTGATGGTTGGTTGATGGTGATAATTTAATGTGGATTTTTATTATCTCTCATTTATTCGTGGGTGGAAGGAAGGGGCAAGGATAGAGGGTTTAACCCCCTCTTTATCTTGGAGGATTGTATCTTCCCTTGGAGGTTTATCCCTCTCTTGAACTTGGAAGTTGTAGCTTCCCTTGGAAGTCATTACTTCCTTTCAACAATAGTTATTGATTGATTCACATAAGTTTAGTGTGCATGGTGTATGGTGTATTTCTTCTAGTACTCTTTATTGATCATTGGATATTCTTCATTGTTCATTGGATATATATTGGATACATAATTTTCTTGTAGTAAAAGTTGTAACAAGTAATCTGATTGAAGTTTTGAAAGTGTTAAAATTGTACTTGATACTGATTCAGCCCCCTCTCAGTATCAACAAAAGGTTATATATTTAGGCCTCAACATTTAAAAATGAACAATACAATGAAAGTTTTTACCAATCACTTATTGTATTTAGATATCCAATGACCTTACTCCAACTAATATTATCTTGGAGAATAAATTAAGATGAGGGAACGTATTTATGAAGAAGCTCTGAAGAGACTGAAGATGGATGAATAATCCCTTGTAGAGAAAACAAAAAATTGTAGACAAACCAGTGATGACATATGCTATTACAACAATTGGGGGAGCTAATATAGTTGATACTAAAACCTAGGTATCTCAAACTAAGGAAATTAATAAATAACCAACAACCCCAAAGCAGATAATCAAGGGGGAGGTGACACTGTCGCTAAGTCACCCTCTCCATAGAAAATGTAACAAAAAACAACAAATTCCACCACAATAGCTAAGTCATCCACTGGAATTCGATTTGCAAGAGGACTATTTGCACCAACTAACCCAGGTTTCCAACACTTTGTTCAAATAAACCAACCAAGTAAAGGATGAGGTGGCTCAGTTAGATTTTTTCTGACTTAATAATAAAATAAACAAATTCTTAAGCAAACCTATAGGAAAAAAAGGATAGACTATGATCATCTAGTAATGAAGACTATGGAGATTACTATAACGGATGTGGATGAGATGGATCGGGCCACCATGATTACAACTAGAACTCTTACAACTCAAGCTAACTAGTCCAATGCTTTTAAAATGGCTCATGAGAGGGAGGGATATCAGAAACAAATTGAGCACTTGAGGCGAAGAATGGAGTAACGTAAGGCTAGAAAGTATAATACAAATGACTTCATGGAATATGCTTTCAAGATCCATGATAATGTATTCCTAGTGTAAAAATATTTCTATAAAGTTGCATCAAACTTGCAAGACATATAAAGGAAGTGTCAACCCTTATTTAATTGGTTTTAATAATGACAGTAATGGGAAGAAGGCTTTTAAATGTCCACATTCCACTTTCAAGAAAGAGAGCGTGTTTTCAAAGAAGCAACCCCAAAAATTCTATTATTGTGTGAGAATAAAATGAGTTAAATCAATATGGCTCTAAGCTACTAACAAGAGACAAAGGAACTTGAACAAAGACATATAATAGCTTTTAAAAGATTGCAATAAATATCAAGATGATGTAGAAAGGGTACACGAATATCACCTACCAACCTTCAAAATAGACAATTTTTTGTACCCCAAACTAAATTAATGGGACAATGAAGTGCGAGTCAAAACCAAACAAAGAATTTAATAGACAAAATTCCTTATATGAGCAAAATGTTGGCTAATGAGTGTGTAGAAATCCATAATCTAATGTATACTTTTATATCTAAATTAGATAATAAAAAAAAACATGCCATGTTACATGATAGTATAAGTGTCATTAGGACTCCATTTAAGCAACATCATTTCCAAGATTATTTGAAATAACCATAGCATCATATAAATGTTGGCTAAGGAGTGTGTAGAGATTCATGATCTAATGTATAAGGCTAAGAAGTGTGTAGAGATCCATGATCTAATGTATATTTTTGTATCTAAATTAGATAAAGGACATGCCATGTTACATGATAGTATAGGTGTTATTAGGACTCCATTTGAGCAACATCCTTTTCAAGATTATTTGAAAAAACCAAAGCATATCATGCTAGGAAAGACTAAGGAAAGGATAGCATAAATGTAGATGAACATAATTATGCTAACCAAAGCATATCATGCTAGGAAAGACTAAGGAAAGGATAGCATAAATGTAGATGAACATAATTATGCTAACTAAAACTTGGAGATCAAGAGTTAAGAAGTTGAATCCGTTCTTTATTTTTCAATAAATGCTATGACTATAAAGATAAAAGAGTTTTTTTAAGCATTATAAACTACCTTCATGTTTTAACAAAGAAATCATTATTAACTAATTTTTCAAATTTAATATGATTACAATGGTTGAAATCATTATTGACTAATTTTTCAAATTTGATATGATTATAATGATTATAAACAATTATCATTGTTATTATGATTGGGATAAAGATGGATATGCAACAGTATATTAATCTCATGCTTATTAATGTTTTTTGTTTACTTTATTTTTATCTTTTAAGTTATGCTTAAGATATACTAATTTCAGGTTTATTAATGCTTTTTGCTTACTTTATTTTTATTTCTTATGTTGTGCTCATAACATAATATGAAATTAGTGTCTCTTAATAATTTGGGGACAAAGATTTGTACAAGTTATATTGAGTGAATCATTCTCTTTGTACAAGTTAAGTGATTGTTGTTTAGGGTTTAATTTTACCGTTGTTTAGGGTTTAATTTTACCAAGAAGATCTCTCTCAACGTGGGTTTATTTAAGATACTTTACTTGATCGTTACTTAGGGTTTAATTTTACCAAGATGACAACTCTTGCTCTCAAAGCTGGTTTCAAGGATCTAGATATCTATTTAATTGTATTGTATCTGCTTATTCGATGAATCTCTTTTCTTTCTCGAGTGCTCCTTCTGATGGAAACCCTTCTGTTCCTTTTTATTTTATTCTCTTTCTATTTTTTTCTTTAATATTTTTAACTAAAATAAGTTAGATTAGATTAATTGTTAGAATAATTATATTTGGAATTTTTTTTCTTTAATCTTCTTAACTAAAATAAGTTAGATTAGGTTAATTGTTAGAATAATTATATTTGGAGTTAATTCATTTACCATAATAATAGGTTCACCATTTTCACCATTTCTTTATTCTTTGGAGATTACAAGTTGAATTTTCATTCTTTAATATTCTGAATTAATTCATAAAAACTAGTTAACCAAAGATTACAAGTTGACTTTCCAGTCTTTAATCTTCTGAATTAATTCATAAAAACTTGTTGACCATAATAATAGGGTTCATAATTTTCAACATATCTTTATTCTTTGGAGATTACAAGTTGACTTTCCATTTTTTAATCTTCTGAACTGAACTAAAATTAAATTAAATTAAATTAAGTTAATGGTTAAAATAATTGCATTTCAATTTTATTCATAAACACAAGTTGAACATAATAATAAGGTTCACCATTTTCAACATCTGTTTATTCTTTGGATGTTACAACTTGAATTTTGAAGAGTGTACAGTGTGTACACTACTGAATTGAATTGAGCATACAATTTTAACACTAATAAGACTTTTTAAACGTTCTGACTTATAGTTGAGGACGGAATGTTACAGTATATTTGAAGACCCTGAAATGTCCCATTGCCAACGATTTAACCATCAAATTCCGTCGCATACTTCATAATTACATTTTCGCAACCAGATTTTGTTTTTGTAGAGCTTTAAATAAGGCCATCATATTGTTTCCTTTTCAGTAACCTATTCTGAAATTTGGTGAATTATTATTGGCAAAGTTTAGATCAAACACGGTGACCTGCAAATCTTTGGAGGTTTTAGATCATATTGGAAAAGATTAAAATCCTAGGGTCTACCATAAATGTAACTAACTTTGATTATCAGAGTGAAACTATGATTCCAACCATAATCATGATCCATACCCAAAAAAAATCAGCGATCTGATGGCCTATTGGAATGATTATATTTCAGATCATTTAAATTTGTGCGACAAAAGGCATTAACTTTCATATCAAATGTTGCGTTGGCAACCGACTGACTTTTTAGGTTAGTCACTGCAAAAAATCTTTGTGAGCACGGTACATATTCTAGAGAAGTCTAGAACAAATACAAATATGAGGACGATATGGAAAAATGTAATATGCTGTCATAAATTCAGATGCATGCAATGCTTTCAACTTTTAAATTGGTGTGTTGTGTTGTTGTATCCAGAGAAGTGAGGTGTTCTACAGTTTTGTGTGTTGTATTGATGTATTTACACCAGAAGTGAGGTGTTTTACAGTTTTGTGTGTTGTATTGATGTATTTAGAGTAGAAGTGAGCTGTTTTACAGTTTTGTGTGTTGTATTTAGAGAAAAAAGGTGTTTAACAGTTCTGTGTGTTGTATTTAGAAAACAAGTAAGCTGTTTTACAGTTCTGTGTGTTGTATTCAGAGAAGTCAGATGTTTTACCGTTCTGTGTAATACAATATCGTAAAAAAATTATGAAACATTTAAAGATCAAATCTCTTGTTAAACTGTAATTTTATTTTTCTCATATTATATAAAAAAAAATCACCTTTAAAGTTAACTGTAAAGCATCTCATTTCTCTCCACATAACAATGCCAATTTAAAAATCTTAATCTTTGTATCCATCTGAATTTATGCTGCATATTACATTTTTCCATATCCTCAGCTTAAAATGAAAACCATCTCAAATATATTACACTGTAATGTAAATCACCTCACTTCTCTCCATACATCAATGTAACACGCGAATTTAAAAATCCAAAACTTTGTATTCATCCTAATTTTTGACACCATATTACATTTTTCCGTGTCCTCATATTTGACACCATATTACATTTTTCCATGTCCTCATATTTGTTTACATGAACTTAATCTCATTGTAGACATCACCCTAATCTATAATCAAATTAAGGATTACCTAACCTATTTGTTCTAGACTTATATAAAATATCTGCCCTGTTAACAAAGATTTTATGCAAATACTAATTTTTGCATTTTTGCAGTGATTAATCTAAAAAGTTGGTGATTTTGGTGATTTTATGTAAACATTTTTTTTAGTGATTAATTTATAAAGTCAGTGGGTTAATTGTGTAGAGGCATTTTACAGCCTAGTATAAGGGAGATGTGTAATTCTTTCCGTATTCAACCTAGACTTGACAAGTGTCTATTTAAAAATATATATATAATATTGATTAAAATTTCTTATATATAACATATTGACTAAACAGAAAAAACAATGTCAGCTTTATGTAAAATTTTAAAAGAAAATAGAAGAGATGTGTAATTCCTTTTATGATCAACCTAAAATTGATATGTGTACATTAAAAATATATATAATATTGACTAAATAAATAAAAATGTGTCTATTAATGTAAAAAATTACAAACAAAGAGAGATAGATTTTTCGTTAGGTTTAATTAAAAAAAGTATGATAGATGAACAATTTGGGTGTCTTAGTTGTACTCTCTAATACATGGGAAATACTTACTAAATGTTTTAAGTGAGCATAGCATATATATATGCAGATAGATCCATTATTTTCTATGTCAACACCAAAAGGAATAAAGGAATAGAAGGACCTTTGGCCCTCCTAATCTATCATGTATAATTTGCATCAAATATATATCAGTCTAGATCCATCTTAACTTGCATCAAATATATACCAGTCTAGATCCATCTTAACTCTGCATCTATCATGAGCCAAGATGGATCAAATCCCTCTTTTGATCCCTCTTGGTGCAAACTTCCTTTTAGAGTGAAAAACTTGAGGAAAAGTTTGCACCTAGAGGGATTTGATCCCTCTTGACTCATGATAAATCCAAATTTAAGATGGATCCACACTGATGTATTTTGTCACACAAATTGAAATGATCAGCAATAAGTTTCATTTATGGTCGAAACTTTGACATTCATCAAATTCTAATATAAGTAACCAAAAAGGAAACAAAGAGCTCGACAAACAAAATCTGGTTGCAGAGATTTAATTTTGAAATACGCCCATCAGTACGAAATTTTATGGTTAAAAAGTTGGATATGGGGGATTTCCAGATCTTCAGATATACTGCGACTGCCAGTCCTCAAGTATAAGTTAGAAGGTTATGCTCAATTCCTATCCAGAGGTGTACATCCCGCGAAATTCTGCCGTGCAGTGTACATAAAATAAACCTATGTTGATAATGGTGAGCCCTATAATTATGCTCAAACTACGTTAATCTAGTTTTTATGAGCCCTATAATTATGCTCAAACTATCTTAATCTAGTTTTTATGAATTAACTTGAGGTGCAACTATGGATATAAATGTAGAATGAAATTATTTTGACATTCATCAAATGAAACAATTTCATTACCTTATTTAAAGCTCTCGACAAACAAAACCTGGTTGCAGAGATATATTTATGAAATATGCCTATTTATGAAATATGCCCATCAAGTACGAAATTTGATGGTTGAAATGTTGGCAATGGTTTTTTTTTTTCCAGATCTTCTGATATACTGCGACAGTCAGTCCGCAAGTATAAGTCAGAAGGTTATTCTCAATTCCTATCCAGAGTTGTACATCCCTAAAAATTCTGACTTGTAGTGTACATAAAATAGATGTGTTGACAATGGTGAAACCTCTAATTATGTTCCAACTACCATAATCTAGTTTTTATGAGTTAAATTGATATGCAATTATGGATATAAATATAAATATTCCAACTACCATAATCTAGTTTTTATGAGTTAAATTGATATGCAATTATAAATATAAATATAAATATAAATATAAATGTAGAATGAAATTATTTTAATCTAGTTTATTATAGTACGGAATATTAAAGGAGAGAAAGAAATGAAACAGAAGCAGCCAAAAAGGAGTAATTCACCAACTACAATTGTCTATATATTATTCAAAGATACCTTTCATATATCCAAGTTTAAATGTGTTATGTTTTTCTTTTTTTCTGGTATAATTTTTAGGAATCTATTTCTGCATTCAAAAATGTAATTTAAATAACAAAAAATTATGATTTAGTGAAGATTAGAATTAGGAGAGCAAAAATTTAGAACAATTTAACAAGGTCATTTCATATTAATATGAAAGCATAACAAATACAGTTGCAATATGAAAGCAATATCCATCCTTACAGATTCATATTAAGAACAAGGTATACACCATAATAATATTAAAATCTGCAAACTTGGTTAATGATAATTAGATATATTGAAAATCATATGGAAAAATGAGTTCACACAATTACTTGTGTATTAGAGAACAAATATGTTTATACAATATTAAATAAAGTTAAATTGTTGATCTAGATTAGAGATCAAATATTAAAATTTACCTTATCAATTACTATAATCTATTTTATTCTTATCTTTATCTTCTTGAACCATTTGCTCAACTAATTTTTTGTCCTTATATTTAACTTATAACTACTTCTTTATTATTATATTTAACTTACTCTCATAAATCATCTATTATAATTATCTGCTCATTTAACTTACTCTCATAAATCATCTATTATAATTATCTGCTCAACACATCAAATCATGGACTCCATGATTACATCATGTACATGTTAGGGTTAATATTTTAAGAATGTTAACTTTTTTATTAACATCTGAAAGCAATTTATGATGCCACAAGGTCCTTTTCTCTTTACCATCGTAATATTCATTAAAAAAAAAAAAAGAATTAAAGAAGTTAAACTCACTCTTGATCTCCTAGACCTAGTTAACAGAATTCTGTTCATCTACATTTGTCCTATCATTTACATAATCTTTCCGAGGGAGGGTCAGTGTTATATGCATTGGTTATTTAAAATAATTTAAAAAAATAATGTTTTTCAAATGATACCTTAATAAAAACTATACTATTATGTATCATGGTATGTCCCTGATGTAATTTAAACATCCAAAATATGCATTATACCCTTCTCCCTTGAAAGAATCTCTATGCACTCCTTAAGCCAACATTTTACTCAGATTTTCTTTATAACAATCCTTTTCTGGCTTTGGATCCCACTTCGTTGTACCATTACTTCAGTTTTGGGGTAGGTAAACATTGTGGTAGGTGACATCTGTGTGCCACCTTTTCTATATCAACCACTTTGAAAAACTCTTAGATGTCTTGAGTCAAGTTGCGCTGTCTCTTTCTAGTAGCTCAGAGCCATATTGATTCAACTCATTCTATTCTCGCTCAGTGGAATTTTTGGGCTGCTTCTTTGAAATCATAAGTGGTAAAAGGACCTTTAAAAACCTTCTTCTCACTACTGTCGTTCCTGCAACCAATATTTTCTCATAACAACATAATATTGAAGCTCCATTCAAGCTTATAGTTAGGTGAGAGGTTTACTCCCATACCAATCCAATGAGAGCAAAGCACAAATGTTGGTATTTTATGAGTAGACACGGCCCTAGTGTGTATTAAGGTTGTACAATGTATTGCTATTTTAATGTCTTGTTTTTCAAAGCTTCCCATTTGTGGGGTTGTATAGGAAATATTAGCATGATATAGTGAATTAATTATTGGCTCACTGCATGGTACATTTTGTTTATTGGATACACATTTAGATTATTTAATTGGTAGGATGCATAGGATAGTAAGTCAATGATTTAATTATTTAACTGATATTTTAATATCTTGACTTATTTTTCCAAGCTCACTATTTGTGGAGTTGCATAGGAAATATTAGAACCATATACTGAATCAATTATTGGCTCACTGCATGGTACATCTTATTTATTGGATACACATTTGGATTATTTAACTGACAGGATGCATAGGATAGTAAGTCAATGATTTGATTATTTAACTGATATTTTAATATCTTGACTTGTTTTTACAAACTTCCTATTTATGGAATTGCATAGGGAATATTAGCACCATATAGTAAGTAAATTATTGGCTCAGTGCATGGTACATCTGACTTGTTTTTACAAACTTCCTATTTATGGAATTGCATAGAAAATATTAACACCATATAGTAAGTAAATTATTGGCTCACTGCATGGTACATCTTATTTATTGGATACACATTTCGATTATTTAACTGACAGAATGCATAGGACACAGTAAGCCAATGATTTAGATTATTTAACTGACAGGATGCAGATGCATGGTACAGTAAGACAATGATTTGTTCACTGCAGAGTACTTACAGTTTGTCGTTGCATCTATATTCAAATTTTATATATTATCATAAAAAGTAGCCTTTTTGAAATACCAGTGTGTGGCCTGCTGCCTACAGAGTGTATATTTATTTTTCATTTCTCAAAGTGATTGTAGAATGCCTCCATAACGTTATATCCTGCTATGGAAATAGTCAAGTTGTTTAAATACAAGAATATTTTGCAGAGTACGGTTCTGTTTCAAAGTAATAGCTAAAAAACTTGACTTTTTTAAAGTTGGTTTCGAAGTGTTTACGATGCGCTTATTCTTCTGGTATCTGTCATTGAAATTTCATGTCCTCCGAGTCGTGAGAAATCCCGTTGAAAATATTGTCATGAGTTGATGAGTTTTAGTTGAAAATATTGCCTGCCATTGTGAAATTATCGTATCATTGAAAATATTGTTATAATGAAAATTGTCATGTCGTATCATGGAAAGTATTGTCATCGTTGAAAATTTTCATATTTTCATATCGTATCATGGAAAGTATTGTCTGGTGCGGCGTCGAAGTGATGAGGTGCAATTGACAAAGTAATTCATTTAGCATTACAATGAAGTCATAAAGTCTTGCATTTAAGTGATAAAGTTACGTTATGTCATGATCACATCAGGTTTGCTCAACTGAATGTCACTCAGGCACGACAACATTGAGATATAAATGGAGAAACACTCTTAGATATTGTCAGGTTATGGAGCACTAAATGCTTCAGCAGGTTGTGTATAGGTTGTTTTAAAAGTAATTCAATTATTGTATATTGTATATGTTGTTGAATTTAAAAGTAATTCAATCACCTAATGTTGCAGCAGGTTATGTATAGGTTGTTAAAAGTAATTCAATCATATGGTAGTATAGGTTGTGGGATTTAAAAGTAATTAAATTAGAGGAAATTTAATCAGATGACGGTATCAACATAGCAAGATGGATATTGGCCAGCCACACTAAATGCTTCAGCAAGTTGTATATAGGGTATTAACATAGCAAGATGGATATTGGTCAGCCACACTAAATGCTTCAGCAAGTTGTATATAGGTTGTTGAATTTAAAAGTAATTCAATTAGTGAATGTGAATGTTGCATATGTTGTTGGATTTAAAAGTAATTCAATCACTGAATGTTGCAGCAGGTTATGTATAGGTTGTTCGATTTAAAAGTTATTCAATCAAATGACAGTATAGGTTGTGGGATTTAAAAGTAATTAAATCAGATGACATTATTGTTGGATTTAAAATTAATTCAATTAGATGACATTATTGTTGGATTTAAAAGTAATTCAATCAGATGGCAATATAGGTTGTGAGATTTAAAAGTAATTCAATCAGAGGACAGTATAGGTTGTGGGATTTAAAAGTAATTAAATTAGATGGAATTCAATCAGATAAAGTGACAGCATAGCAAGATGGATATTGGCTAGTCACACTAAATGTTTCAGCAGGTTGTGTATATAGATTTAAAAGTAATTCAATTAGATGGAAATATAGGTTGCGAGATTTAAAAGTAATTCAATCAGATGGTCTATACACCATAGTTACAACATAGCAAGATGGATACTAACCAACTATTTATTTGAATGAGTATTCAAATAAAAAATTGTGTGTCAAGATTTTGTAATTGATTTATGATAAATGATTATAAGTTAGTTAAAAAAAATGTGTGGGAGTTGTATGGTTTTTTAATTAAAAGTAATTTGTTTTACTGTAAACATAAAATTTATTTAAAAAAAATTGTATTAGTATCTGTGACCTTTTAAGAAGAAACACATGTTCTTAACCATTAAACCCATTAAGACTGTATCTATTTGATTAATGGTGACCATTTATAATTAATCATTTTTTTAATTAACAAATAACTACAACAATCAAAAAGTATAAAACAAGATACAAATCTCATGTTGAAAGATTAAGCTACCTTTACCCATCCAATTACTTTGATAAAGATTAAGGGAAAGATTAAGCTACCTTTACCCATCCAATTACTTTGATAAAGATTAAGAAAAGATGTTATAAAATGAATATTGAAATAATTTAAAATATAATCTCAGAAATTTATTATAAAACGGATATGAAGAAGGAATGGTGTTTTAGGTCTCACTCCATTTACCTTTCCATCAATGATTTGTTAAAAGATTTGTAGATTTATATATAATTTTATGGGCACTTTCTTCGTTTAGAAGAGTGCAATTTTTCTATCGCTGTCATTCCATGTACCTTTGGATCTGCATATTAATTTTATTAAACTACCTTCCTTTACAAAAGTGTCCATTAATATGATGTGGCGTTCTACATTGAAATAAATACTTATTATGTGATATTATGGCCTCACAGCTCAAAAACAAAAAAATTGAAATTGATATGCTCGGTTTTGGTATATCTGAAAACAAAGCACAAGCTCATCATTATTTATAATCTCACTTTTGTCTTGAGGCAATGTAATCTGCAAGACCCAACAAAGGCTCATCAATATTGATAAGCTCAGTTTTGTCTTGAGGCAATGTAATCTGCCAGAGCAAACAAAGGTGCAGCCTTAGTTGGGTCGAAGCAAGATAACTCCTGCTTACCTCTGTTCAACAATTCATCAGCAAATTCCTTTGCTTTCTCCAAACCCATCAGTTTGGGATAAGTGGCTTTATCACTAATCAAATCCTTCCCTGCAGTCTTGCCCAATTCTTCTGATGATTTAGAGACATCAAGTATGTCATCCACAACCTGAAACAGAAGCCCCACGCAACGGGCATACCTTCGAGCTCTCTCAATATCATCCTCCGAAGCACCACCCATGATCGCCCCGCACACAACCGAGCACTCCAAGAGCACTGCAGTCTTGTGAATATGAACCCATTCGAGAGTCTCGAGATCAATAGAAGGATCCCCTTCGTTCTCGATATCGACAACCTGGCCACCCATAACCCCTTCAGAGCCTGTTGCTCTACCGATTTCAGATAGCAGCCTCAAAATTATATCAGTCCCCAGAGTTCTGCTCGTGGAGACTGCAACGTGTTCAAAGGCGAGTGAAAGAAGTGCATCCCCTGCAATAATAGCAGTATCCTCCCCGAAGACCTTATGGTTTGTGGGCTTCCCTCGGCGTAAGTCATCATTGTCTATGTAAGGCAAGTCATCATGAATCAAAGACATTGTGTGGATCATTTCAATTGCACAGGAAGTTGGCATCGCGAGCTCCTCGGTTCCTCCCATAAGCTCGCACGCAGCAATGCACAAAATAGGACGAACTCGTTTCCCTCCTGCTAGAAGAGAATACCTCATGGATTCATATATTTTCTGGGGATAACGTGGTGGGATAACCTTATCCAATGCCTCATTCACTGCAATTGCCTTGGAATGCATGTACTTATCGAAATCAAA